>RJWJ010014106.1:0-38537 GCA_004363605.1 Indri indri | reverse complement strand
AGATAATTACAAACACGAAGTCTGCAACTCCAGCCAGGGTCGTATTTCAGAAAAACCGTCTTTGAAGAGCAGGAAACTCAAGTTTGCCAAGCAAAGGGGCCAAGAGTAAAGTCAATGTTGTTCCAATTGGGTCACTGCCAAGGAAGGCAAGCTATAGGGGGACTGGGAAAGTTTGAGACTCTAAAATGTCAGGGCAATACATTACATCCAAATGAGTGAACCATGGAGCAAGACAGAATACTATCAAACACGACGCTAAGGAATAGAACAGCAGGAAACCAGGAGACAAATTATGTCTGACAGGAGAGGAGCTGAAGCCTCATCTGTGTTCTGAGTCATGGGCCAGAGCCTTAGCTCTGCCATTCTAAAATGTCAAAGGCAACATTTCCAACAATAAACTCAGATAAACGAATCTCCAAACACCAGCTTCCCTGAGTCCCTGTACCGTGATCCAGCCTCTCTATGGTTCTTAATCTTTAGACTCGAGGCCAAAGGATTTCTTTTCTTTTTTTTTTTAAAGCTGGGGGGAGTGAATGAGGGGGAAGGGATTTATTGCATCTCATACAAGTGAGTGACAGGTGATAGTTGAAAAATACAAATTATTCCTGACATTTAGAAAAATCAGACAGATGAGATTAAACAACCTAGCAATTACACAAGTAGGAGAAAATATAAAAAAAAAAATATTTATATATTTGTGGAGGCAAAATCTGCTTCCTAAAGAGGAAAAAAAATACTCCAAGGGGTCTCGTAATTCAGTACTTGTAGTTGACTCCATTGTTATCTTGTCACCAATAAGATGATGCTGAGCAAAGTGATAAAGATGATCATCAAAAAAAAGTTCTCTTTAGAAGATTGAAAGGTGACAACTACTTTGCCTTTGTGCACACCTGATGTGAAATCAATTTTTAAGTCTCATCTTAGAAGCCAGCAAGTTTTAAGCACTGTTCCTCCAATGGGAGAAGAAAGTCATATTTTAAATTTAATCATATCACTCTAGGTACATATTGAAGCTAGTTCAATTTGGACCTGCTTTATTACTTACTTAAAAAATAGGGGAAATATATGTCAAAATAGATTTAAAAAGTTATCATTTTCTAGAAATGAGAACAGCAGCTCATGGAAGATGTGTAATGTATATTTCCCAAGATGTACAAAGGGAATATGCACAAGAAATTACAAATGACAAATATTCTTAATAACAAGTGGCCTAATTGAAACAAGTAATCCTCAGGCCTTGAAAAAAGAAGCATCGATTGTACGTGCTTAGGATAAATTGATATAAATGAAAATAATAATGAATAGTATGTCAGGTAATGAAGTGAGTATTTGACCACTTTGTTTAGCACAATATTGATACGCTTCTGTTCTAACAGACATGTGGTCAGCAAGGATTATGGATCTTTGTGAATGTTTCAGGTAGTAAATGTATATATATGTACATAACTATACATAAGAGTTTTCACACTCCACAAAAAAACATTTGGGTAGAAATACAGCCTCATCTCATTTATTTAGATCAATTATAACTAAAGATCTCATTTGCTCTGTTATTAATAATAGGAAAGAAGTGTCTTTCTATTGAGGTTTCTTCTCATTCCAAAGAATTCCACAGCTTTGCCATCCACACGTGGTCTGACCAAACCATCAGCAGACTTAATTCTCATTGTCATGCTTATGAAGTGCTAAAACCAGACAATCAGAAGGTGCAGCAGAGGACTCTGTTGCATTTATGAGTACCTGTCCCTGCCATTCCAGATTCTGACTAGGGTACAGAGGTGCTCCAATCTGTCCACCAAGACTACAGCTGTCTGACACCACCATGCCCTGAATTTGTTTTTCTAAGGTCAACTCTTGACCTCCGAGCTAGGAGAAATTCTTCAAGACATTACATGTCCTCCATCTTAAAACATTCCTATCAGATTGAGGTTGATATCTCAGCCCATTCTCCTAACCTCCCAAACCTCCTATTTATGTCAACTACCAATACTCATTATTATTTCACTCATTAATAAACATTTGTCTTATGAACAAGCTGTCTCGCCCCCTAGGTGTGTCATTGTTCTTGGCAAGATCAGCAGCCATGTGGCTGGCCCCTCAGCACCTGGCCTTTCATTTCCTTTATTTCCCCATTTCAAATGGCATTTTCTTCTGCTCCGTCTCACAACCACTCCCATGGTTGTTATCTTTTGGAACTTGTGGTTATCAAAAGCTACAGCATAAGTCAGTTTTCCAAAACTAATATCATGCTTTCTGATCAGTTTTTAACATTCATCCAGATTTCTTATCCATGAAACTCTTTAACCTGTTCTACAAAGTTTTGTTTGATCAAAAATAAAGTCCTGTGCTCAGGTTAAACCCACTCCTTGCCCACTGGAACCCAGGCTGTCTCACCTACTCAAGAACTTTGTTCCACTTACCCACCCTATCTTATGTTGATTTTACCTATCTCCCTGATTATTTCCATTAACATCTTGTCATATTTCCTTCTGAAAAAGCAACATAGAAAAACGAGAAAAAACTTCCTTGGTTTCACATACACTTTGCTCCTCTTAAAAGCAAAACTCTTTAAAGGACATGTATAATTATTAACTCTATCTCTTCTCCTCCCATTTCTTTTGATCCCTTTCCAATTAAGCTTTTGTCTGAACTGCTCTGCAGAAACTTCTCTTGGCAATTTCCCCAATGTGAAAAAAGAATTGTAGAACTTCTGTGATACTAATTCATCCTTGACTAGAAATTGCAATTGAAACCACAGATAACAGACTTCAACTAACATAAAATTTGAAGGATCTTGACACAGATGCTTGGAGAAGACAATGCTATCATTTAGCCTAAATATCTGGTATTGGTGGATAAGTAAAAAAAATTCTCAAATCATTGCATACATTTTTTTCATAAAATTTAAGTTAAATTTATATTTTCTGTACCTAACTTCATAGAGTTAAGATTGTGTTTAAGAGTATTTGCTAACAAATGCAAAACAGAAAAAACTTTCGAGTAATGCTAAAAGGGTTGTTTTAATGTTTCTAAAGACTGTGCATGTAAACTTTGAAACTGTTAAAGTTTATTATCAGAAATGACTTTTGTTAAAATATGTCCTATAAAAATATTTAGCTCATTGAGAGTTGGAAAAGTGTTTGCTATAGGAAGTTATGATAGTTAACTCACAATCCATATCACTGACTTTCTCTCACTTTATTAAGTGGCTTGATTTTACTTATGAGTCAGCAAGCATTTAATACCCTTTCTTTTCACTTTCTCCCTAAGTCCATTAGTAATAAAACTCATGACTCTAAGAAAGCAATAAAAATTGAGTTTTTCCCTATCAACCATGACTTCTACTTTACCAAATCTAATGGATAATTTTTAATTCTTACATAACTTATGTGACTTCTTAGTTAATCACTTCTACTTTCCCAAAAAGCCTTTCTTCACTTGCTTCATGTTCTCCTGATTTTCCACTGTCCATATTGGCTGCTCCTTCTTAGGCTTCTTTGTTGGAGCCTCTTCATCCTCTCCAACCACACATAAAATCTCTTCTCTTCATCCAGTTGTGTGAATTTAACACTATCTATACCTTTCGAATTTAATATCTCTGGGACTCCCTTCTCCGAACTCCTGGACCATTTCCCAAACACTGCTCAGTATCTCCCCTTGACATCGTAGGCAGAATTCCTATTTTTCCTATCCACATATATCCCAAATCCACACCTCCCATTTTTATAATCTCAATGGCACTTTCTTTCTTTCTGTTACGCAATTCTAAAATCTAGGTGATATCACCTACTCTATCTCTCACACTAAATATCAACATATCACAAAATTTTATCCCCTCTACATCTAAAATGCATGCCCAATCTGACTACTTGTTCTAACCTTCACACTCTCACCATGGTCTAAGCTGCCATCATCTCTTGGCTGGACCATGAGCACACTTTCATTGTATCCTCAATCATGGAACCCCAGTGATCCTTTTAGAACCTAAGTCAGATCATTGTGCTATCCTGTTTGAAACCATCCAGAGGCATTTCAATGCATTGAAAATAAATCCCAGTTATTGCTATGGCCTATGGGGGCCATGGCCAAATTGGCAGGCTGTCTCTTAAATTCTAGCCATATGAGCCTTCTCCTGCCCCTCAAATGAGGCTGTATTTACCTTATTTCCTTTGAACTTGTTATACTCTCTGTCCTGAAATCTCTTTTTACAGTTATTTTCCCGGATAATTCTCTCAGTTTATCTCTTTTTAAATATTATCTCCTCAAAGTGGCCTGCCTCAGTGTTTCTTAAGGAAAACCCCATCATTCTCTATCTTTAGAACCTGCTTTATCTCTTTAAATTCAATTCATTTCTGAAATTGTGATTCGTTTTTAATTTTTATTTATTTATTTTACATCCATCTTCATCACAAGAACCTAAGGGACTTGATCTTTTGACTCACTGCTGTATACCTGCACTTAGAACAGTGCCTGGCACTAACTAAAAGCTTAATAAATACTTAATTGAATGCATGGCCTGACCACCATCAACTTCCATGTACTCTCCCCTCTCATACTAAGTTCCAGCCACACTTGTCTCATTTTAATTCACTTACCTCATTAGTCTTGTTGTTTCAAAACCTTTGCCAATATGCTCTCATCTGCCTAAAATAATCTACCTTTTCCCAAATATATTTACTTTTCACAGTTGAGTTCTCATATTTCAAATCTTTTGCTTAAATATTACTTCTATATTAAGGCCAGGCATGACTACCAATATCATATCTGTTGTTCACACTATTCTCTTATGCAATTATTTTGTTTTTATTCATGATATTTATTATTATTTGCTTTTTTAGTTGCTTAATGTCTATTTCCTCCATATTAGAATAGCCTCTCCTATGGTTTGAATATCCTCCTCCCAAAAACCATGTTGAAATTGAATTGCTGTTGTGACAGTATAAAGAGGTGGGATCTTTAAGAGGTGATTAGGTCAGGAGGGCTCCACCTTCTTGAATGGATTATTGCTGTTATTGTCAGAGTGAGCACCTGATAAAAGGATAAGTCTGGCCCCCATTTTTCTCTCCGTGTCACCATGCGATGCCCTCCACCAGGGGATGGCCCTTGCCAGATGCTGGTGCCATGCTCTTGAACTTTCTAGCTGCCAGAACTGTGAGCCAAATAAACTTCTGTTCTTTATAAATTGCCAAGTCTATGGTATGCTATTATAGCAGCAGAAAATGAACGAAGACAACTTCCATATAAATAGCGATTGTATCTGCATTATTCATCAATGTGAATATCAATGCGAATAGTGCCAGGGCAGAAATTATGCACTCCAAAGGCAATTCTCACATCAGTCACCTGTTATGCCAAGACAAGCTTATCTAATAAGCTTTTGGGCTCTTTTATTTTATTTTATTTTATTTTGTTTTTTTCCAACCCCATCTACAAGTCTCTAGTCTCTATTCTTCCTTTTTTCAACGAATTTTAGTTTTGTTCTTTACTGTCTTTCCTTATTCTTTCTTATCCCTGCTGTTGAAGTCACCCCAAATTTAGGAGATAGAATTTAGAGTTTCTGTCACATCCTACACAGAAGAATGACATGTGCAATATGACGCGGGCCCTACTTCCTCTTACAGGACTGTGCGTGTAAAGAGAGACAGAAATGAAGAGGATCTATTACTAACTAGTTCTAAGATAGCGAATGTCTTTTTTCTATTCATGCATAACTAAACCAATCACCCAAATGGTCCCTTAGAGCACTGTTTTTCAAGTAGTTTTAAAGGATGCCCCACAGCCTTTGATATATTTTACATCACAGCCCAGTACCTACCCAGGTAAGTAATCACTTATGTCTGCACACATGAACACAATCTGAAGAAGTTTCATAAAAATGTTCCCTTATACACACCCATGGACTCATATTTTTACTTCTTTTTTTCACTTTTTTTTCTAGTTTATTTTAAAAATGTAGTTAACCCACTAAGTTAATTTCATGACCCACTAATGGATTCCAAGCCTCCTCTATATTTACATTTGAAAAGCATTACTTTTGAAGATATAGAAGATCCACTCCTAGACTTCAAGGTAATCTCAGGTCTCTGCCACTGTAGGAAGCAGTTGGCTGACTCTAATTTGAACACATACACACACATTTAGCTACATAAACACAAACATAAATATGTGTCTTAATACTAGTCCTTGCAAATTACCTTTAAAAAGGAAGGACAGTGGAGATTCCAATGTAGAAGCTTGTTATAGTGCTCTCAGTATCATTTAAATGAGACTGGTTTCATGGCAAAGGAGGATTTTATAGTAGCAGTAAGCATTTTGGGATTGAGCCATGTGGTCTGCCAAGCAATCTCTGCTGGAAGACACTAACCATTAAGTTGTTTAGGCTTACTTTTACCCAAAACTATTATGAAGTAGACCTATAAAATTCAGATAAATCTAGAGTTTATGACCTGTCCTCTAGGCAAAACAATAATCAAATCTTTATGTTTTTCTTTGCAATTCTCCCAACTACTCAAACTATATTTCCCTGAAAATGTAATGTTGGGGGTCAGAAAACAACACCCCAAGATAATAGCCTCAGATGCAAAAGTTTCTCTCTGACTTTCTCCTGCCCTCCCTTCTCTCAGTACCACTCTCCCCCTAGGCTAGTCATAGAAATTAGAATCCCTCTTCCCTGTGGCAGGTCATAGAAACCAGAACCCCTTTTCCCCAAAGCCAGCCATAAAACCTAAAAATATTAATCTAACGTTTCCCCCACTTTCTGTCTAAAATCTTTTGTAGATCATAAGACCTCCCCTCTGCCCATTTCAGAGTATCCTGCCCCATAACCCACAAGGAAAGAATGCTGCACAGAGAAGCCAAGAAGAATCTAAACAGCCAGGCCTTGCTGGTTTTTCCAACTCAGTCTATTAGCATGAGATATCCTTTTTGTCCTGTTATAGTTCTATACAGCTGTCCATACTTTGCTGAACCTAACCATTAAAATGCACAGTTTCGCCTATATCTTTGGGTCTTTATTTTGAAGGTTCCTGTGCCATGTACAACAATGATCAAATAAATTAATGTGCCTTTTCTCCCATCGAACTGCCTTTTGTCAGTTGTTTTTCTGGAAACCTTCAGAGGAGGAAGGGAATGTTTTCCCTTGGCCCTTACAGTAAAAATCAACTCAATAAAAATTAAGGAAAAAAATAGAATATGTTTTAAAAGTTCACTTAAAAATTATGCTGTTTACTCAAGAACAAAGGTAAAAACATTATAAAGTTTTTCCTAAAAATAACATCATTAAGCTGTGAAACAAATTTATTAACCATATTCAATTTCATATTCAAGATTTCACCTGTAAAGCATTACCACTAAAAGACATTGTTTGATATCTTTGCTCCTGCTCTTTCCCAGTTTTGAAAAGTTCTATTAGTTTAGGATCTACCATTCTTATGGCAGACTGTGATGTGATTGTTTAATTACAGTGATACAGAACTTCAGGATACGAAATTCCAAGATCTGTTCGTTTTTCCCCTGATCTTTATTCCCCCTATATTAGAATCTGCAAACAATAGGCAAATGTTATCCACACTACTTTCTGCCACCTGCCCTAAGGTTGAAAACATCAGTTGTATAAAGAGTCGATGGCCTGAGCTGGTCTTGTTTTCTTTTGTTGGGAAGTGGTTATCTAAGGAGACTGCCTAACATTTATGGCCAAAAATCTCCAGAAATCTTCTGAGATCCCACTCTAGCAAATGGAGTGAGTGAAATGACCTCTGTCCTTTTTTAAAGCAATCTTTTCTAAATAAGAGCTTGCTAGATCAAGATAAAACTTACCCATAAACAGTCTTATAACAAAATTGCATTTGGCCTCCTAATGTGGCAAAGTATTATCAGATCTTTTGAATTTTCTTTGGCATATTTTGGAAAACAAAGAAACACAACTTTCCCTAAATACATAAGGGATACATACATATAAAAAGGACAAGTTGGTAGGATTTCTGAAGTAAAGATATTCAAATAGAATATTTGTTTATGTTGCTAAATTTCTCTCGGTGCTTAAACGTAAACAGAAATTTTAAGCAAATGGCTCTTACAAATGAAATAATCACATTATTGACATTTTATTTTTTAAGAAGAAAAATTCATTAAAGGATCAGGCAGTATAGAATTGGGGATTTTTCTGGAATCTCATGTATACCAATTTTCTCAAAATGTGTTCCTTGGAAGATTAATACCCTGGTATGTTAATAGGCATATAAATAAAAGAATTAGTCAATCTATTGCAGTGATTCTCAGAGTGTGCTCTACTGACTGCTGATGTTCTGTGGGTACAGTCAGGAGATTCATCAGGTTAAAACCCATTTCATAATTATGCTAACATATTATTTGCTTTTTTGTGTTTGTTGACATCTGCATTGATATCAACAAACTACAATGATAATCAACTGCTGGTAGGACTTCAAGTATCTGCAATGATACTCAAACTATAGTCACTGTATTCATCATATATACATTGAATGTCATATATTTACAGTAGATAAAAATAATTTCACTTAAAAATATACTTGATTAAGCATTAAAAATATTAATTTTTTAAAATCTTGCCCCAGGAGTACATGTCTTTTAAATATTCTGAATGACAATATGAGAAGTACACACAGATCCTTTCTGCTGTATAGTGAAGTACAATATTTACATTGAAGAAAAACACTTGCGTGATTGAGTTGCCATCTAAACTAGCCATTTTTTAATTGTAATTGAACACAATTTTTACTTGGAAAGAATGACTGATAGGCATACTTGGGTGTTTGGCAGACATTTCTATAAAATTCAAAAATGAATATAGTACACCTGTCTTTTCAGGGAAAACAACTGCCATTATGACTAATGATAACATTTAAGATTTCAGATGAAAATTAGAATTTTGGAAAACATGCATCTGTTACTGTGTATTCTAGAGTTTCCCAGCAACAAAAGTCTTTTCTGGAGTGATTGGCAGTAATTTAATAAGTATTATCTTTGTTACTTTTTTATATTGCATAATGATATGCTTTGACATAGGAAAGATCAATAATACTCATTGAATCAATATTTTCCAACTGTTCAGAGGAGGATATTGCAGAAGTATGCATGGATTCAGATCTACGTGAGATAGATCAGTGGATTTTAACATTTATAACTAGGAAATAATTCAGAAATCCCAACCACATTGCAGATTATGACAAGACAGTTCATAGAAGAAAAAATCTGAAAAATAATTTACATGAAAGATGCCCAATAAAATGTTTCATGCTCATTAAATTTTCAAAAATTAAGCCATACAAAGCAAGGATGGGCAAACAAGGTCTTCCTGTACTGCATGTGTCAGTACTATGGGCAGCAGTTTGGCAATAACTAAAGATGCTGAAAATGTACATACTTCATGGCCCAGTAATCTCGCTCTTTGGCTTACATCCAAAAGAAATTCTGGCATAGGTGCATATGAAGACCTCTTATTGCAAGTTTCTTGCACATAATAGTGAAAAATAGGAAACATTTCAAGTGTCACCAATAAGGAAATGAATATGTAATTTATAGTATATTTGTTGGTGGAACACTTAAGAGCAATCAAAATGATTAAGTAAGATTTATATTTAGCAGCATGGATAGAGCTTGAATAATGTTGAATGAAAAAGACAAACAGATTAAAGGATATTGCAGAGTATATGATGCCTACAAAACACAATGCCATATATCATTTATAAATACATGTACATAAAGTAAAAGCAAAAAAATGGTCTGAATATGTGTGAAATTTAATGACAATAGCTGTTCTGAGAGTAGAGGACCTATGCTGTACATATTAGGCATTCCAAATTTGCCTGTGTCATTTACTCGTTAACAAAAGAAAGTGATGTTAAAATTCTTTAAGACCTATGTATTTTGATATTGATTGCATAAAAATTGTTACAGTATTCTGTTAATATAATATTTTGTAAAAACATCTAAATGAACAGCAATAAAGGGAATATGAGTTTATAAGTTGTAATTAAGCATTCTTGAACTATACGTGAAAAAATGATTGCAAGGGAAAACTAATTGCAATGGAACAACTAATAAATGACAAGAATCAAAAGCTACCAAACTCAATATAATAACTGAAAGCTAGGGGTTGTGGTGGAGGGTAACAGGGAGGGAGGAGAGGGAGTGAGGAGAGAGGATTCAGAATAAATTTAAAGCATTCTATTAGTATTCTCTTATTTAAATCTTATCAAAAGAATCTTCACAAAAGCAAAATGTCAGGATAAACAGAAATCCAGGGAATTAAAAGAAGCCCCAGTGTACAACATGTTCTTTTGCTTTTAGAGTATTTGAACATGGAGTTTTGTTTTGGCAGACCCAAGTAGGGAAGACTGAAGTTAAGACTTAGGGGGAGACAAGTAGCAAATTCTCCACAGAATAAGCTGATACCTCAAAGGGTAAGAGTGAATCCATGGCTCGTGTAGTACAGCACTGGGGATACTGTTTATACAGTATTCCATGAAAATGGTGCCTGCTTGGTTGTGGCAGTTTGGAGAAAGAGAAGTAAAAATGTCCCCGCCCCCCACCTCTTGAGGAAGGTTGTAGAGATTGAGGTGAGATAGGCAACCAGCAGGTCCTGCTTGATAAGGAGTTATAAGACCTGATCCAAGGTCTTTGATAAAACAGGAGGCAGTACAGAGCTGGCCAAAACCGGCTAGAAGCAAGACGGCTACGAAAAATGACCTCAAGTTACCCTCACTGCTCCTTATACCCTGTCTATAATGCATTAGCATACTAACAGAAACTCCCATCAGCACCATGACAGTTTACAAATTCCATGGCAACTCCTGGAAGTTACTCTGTATGGTTTAGAAAGTAGAGGGACCCTCAGTTCCAGGAACTCCCTACCCTTTCCCAAAAATCTTGTGAATAATCTTCCCTCTACTTAACATAAAAGTAAATAGAAGGTATCAAATAAGACCCCAGACCCTCTCAAAGTGCTACTCTCTGTTGCTCTAATATATAGTCACTATCCTGTCCATAGAGGACCAAAGGGTAACCTCCTTTCTTGTTGCTTTTCTTACTTCAATAAACTTGCTTTTGCCTTACTCTGTTACCTCACTCTTGAATTCTTTCCTGTGCAAAGTCAAGAACCCACTTGGCCTTCAGGCTGAACCCCAGTTTTATAGTCCACTTTCCTTTATCACAGGAAAAAATAAAGATTCAAGAAAGCTGTGAATGTGTGAGAATTTAAGTAAGCAATAGCTACACAAAAGCACAATAGTAACATGTAATAGGAATGAATAGAGAGGAAGCTAAATGAAGTGATGTTATTAATAATAGTATGGTAAGTTCTCATATTATTTGGAAGAAGAGTAAAAGTAACAATTAATCTTTGGCTTTGATACATTCAAAAAAGCAAAAGAAAAACTGAGAATTCTATATGACAGAAAAGTGGTTTTGTTCAACTATCATAGCTCTCAATATGTACATATGAATATGCTTAACCAGCTGTTGACAGTAGTTTTCTCTAGGTGGGAATGGATGTGGGAGCAACATGCTGGAAGGCAAAAATTAATGTGAGCAAATATGTTTTAAAGCAACTGTTATGTATATGTATGTGTGTATTGAGAGATGGATAAAAGAATGATCACTAAAATTAATGTTATTTATTCCTCTAACAGATATCATTGGATACCATGTTCTAAGCAGTATTCTAGGTGTTGCTTTACAAGTGTGATAAGAAAAAGACATGCTGTCTAGGAGAAAACTTTCCAGAGAGTTATCATAGAAAAGGACAGTTTCAGATAATTTTTCTTTTTCTTTCTATTTTTAATTTATATTTCAATGAGAAAAAATTAAAAAATAATTAAAAATAAAGCCACCTGCATTAGAAATAAACAGCGAGTATTTGTTTCATAAATCGTATTTAAATTTGAAATGAAAATAATAAATACTGTCTGCCCTCTATATCTATGGGCTCTACATCCATGGATTCAACCAACTATGAATCAAAAATATTTTTAAAATGGAAATAACTAAAAAACAACAATACAATGATAAAAAATAATTCAAGTAAAAAACAGTATAACAACTATTTACATAGCGTTTATGTTGTATTAAGTATTATAAATAATCTAGAGATGATTTAAAGTATATGTGAGGATACGCACAGGTTGTATGCAATTACTACATCATTTTATGCAAGGGACTTCAGCATCTGCAGATTTTGGTATTATGGGAGTCCCCTGCAGATAACGAGAGATTACTATAGTTATTGCTTTCATTTTAAATAATTAAATAATGGTAATTTAGCATAATTAGAACATCTAAGACCATCACCGCAAAACAAATGCCCAGTTTAGGCAAATGTTTTAGGAAGGTGATGGTCTCAAACAGTGATGTGAGAGAATGTAATTTGGCACACATTTTCTGGATGGCAATGCATGTGTGATAAAAGCTTTTGCATGTAACAGTTTACCTATAGAAATAATCTGGGATGGGCACAGTGGTTTGTGAAAACAAATTTTGGGGGAAAAAAATCTGTATGTCCAAGAATTGAATGTTACAAATATTGTAATACTATACAGGAAAAAGTGATGTTCTGTATCAGAGATCAACATACTGCAGCATGTGGACCAAATTTGGTCCACTGCCTGTGTTTATAAATAAAGTTTTATTGGAAAACAGCTATGCCAGTATGTTCAAATGTTGTCAGTGTATGCTTTTGTGCTATAATGGCACAGCTGAATAGCTGTAATAGAGACCACGTGGCACGTAAAGCCTAAAATATTTACTATCTGGCTTTTTATAGAAAAGATTGCTGACCATTTGTCTTGAGGAATACAAAATATATATTTTTTCAATTTAATGTAAAAATAAAAAACATATTTTCACTTTATCTGTATCATATGATCCCTCATTTTTTTCCTGTGAGCTATGCATACAAAACATGCACGTTCATAAACACACAGATAACATCCACTGAGTAGTACGTGCCAAGTATTTGCTTAAGAAATTTATGTATATGATTCATTTGATTCTCAAATCAATCTTATGCATTATTACTCCTCTTTAAAAATAAACTGAGGCTCTGAGAAATCATATAATTGGCACAAGGTGACACAACTAGTTAAGTGACAGAAGTGGAATTTAAAAGCTTCCACATATTCATTCTTCTCTGTAACTGGAAGGCTATACCTCAAAACATAAAAAATGTTCTGTGGATTCTTACACAGTGTTTTTTCCTCACTCTTAATCTATATATTTTTCCTTTCCTGAAATGGATCTTTCTATTTATTTCATTTAGTAGATGTATTAATACAAAAGAAAATTCCAGATATTCAGCAGCTGTTAAATGTTAATTGACCATTTGTTAATTGGTCAAATTTAACTCCTTTCATATGTAGACTATTCCTCTACGTATTCTACAGGAAAGCACAATTACATGTTTTACAGTGTGCTTGGTGGTGGAGAAATGATATAATAACTATCAAACCAAAGCATAAATTGTTTTTGTCATCAATGAATCTCTGGTAGGACTGAGAGATGTAATTTAAATTATTTTTTTAAAAAGATGCTAGTACTTCTTAATGACAAAGTCCATCAATAAAATATTAAGAAATGAGGAAATGTAAGCTTTAGCCTTCTTTCTTTTCCTTCTCTAAACTTCTCACAATAGTAATTTGTATTCTCTATTCGTGGTTTCTCACTCTTTTATCCCTTGCATTTAAAATTCCACAACATCATTCTCTTATTAGAGAACATTGACATTGTAAGCTCATGGCCTTTTTTCAGACATCCATAGCCTCAATATTTTTTGTAGCATTTTTCGTTGTTTATCATTCTTCTCTTCTTTAAGCAATCCTCTCCTTTGCCATTTTCTATATTTTATCTTGCACGGTCCCAGCACTTCTCCTTGGCTATAGTGTTGTCCATCTGTTATGTCAGTCTCTCAGCACATGCAGGGCCTCCATGACAGGTCCTCAGCCACATTTCATGGTCCCTAATGACACTTCACATCTTAGCAATACCGAGCAAATTTGCTTTGCTGAAGCAGCATGATGTTACCATTTTGTGCCCCTACTCATCATTCATACCCTTCTAGCACAAATTTTCTGCCTTCTTCCTATGGCTAGTGTCTTATTTCTTAAGCCTGTGCTGAAATGTTACAGCCTCCAGAAAGGTATCCATAATAACTAAAGAGATATGATTTCTTCCTCCATTGGACCTTAATTTTAGAATTTTTATAACATTTTATTTATATTTTTCCAGTTGTATTCTATTCATTTTATGCCATTTATCTACATCAGGCAATAGGGGGTTTAATGACTATTTCTTACTTAGTTTTTAGAAGTTCCTGTAGCATATACTACATTGAACATGATACATGTACATTAACAATTAGTCGATATAAATATTTCTTTAAACAAAAATTATGAAAATGGGCAGCATGTGTTTTATATCATGTTACAATAAGTGCATATGTCTACCACAAAATGACTCATAAGAATGTCTGAAGAAGTCCTTGATATCCATTTTTAGCCAGAAAAGGGTAGAGGTATATAAGACAATATGCAATTCTTAGAAATTTATGCTTTTTACAAATGATTCACAATTTCAGCCATTTTCTTATCATGATAAAACCTGTGATTATAACATATAAAAATGTGCTTTACAATCTGTATTCTATTACTGTGTAAAAGTTCAACTGTCTTGAATTATGTATCACTCCTGTATTCCATTAATTGTAGATATTGATTGTAATATATGTCAGAGATTAAGCATATTTTTGGCATTTAGAATGGTGAGAATAATAAGTTATTGCAGCTGGCTTTAATATTTTTATGTTAACAGGAATTTTATAAGCACAGAGTAATTTGAATGGATAATTTTTCAAGATATCTAATTTATTATAAAGTGTTGCATCTTTCTTTGTCTTGAAAAAAAACTTGTTCCTTTAATTTATCATAATTAATCAAATCTAAGGTATCATCTGTTTTAGTTTGGGTTACACCAAAAACTGATCCTGGGATCTTGAATTTGGACATTGTCAGTGAGCACAGGAACCATCACCACAGCTGCAGTTGAAATCAGAGGTGGCCCAAGAGTTGCAGAACCAAAGTTTCTGCTACAACAAAGACATACCACCATGTTGTTTCTAAGAAATAAAAAAAATGCTGTCAATTAAATTATATGATGATACAATGCTTTCTTATCACTGAGACATTTAATTTTATATTTATTTAAAAAGGTCTTTCAGATTTTTGCACACAGATTTTTATTTTTTTATTTCAAAATATTAAGGGGGTACAAATGTCTCAGGTTACATGCATCTCTTTTGTAATGCTTGAATCTGAGCTATAGGTGTGCCCATCAACCAAATAGTGTTCGCTGTACCCATTAGGTAGGTTTTTGCCCCTCTCCTTCTCTCCCCTCCCCCCAGTTGATGTCTACTGAGTTTTACTTCCCTCTGTACACATGTGTGCCTATCAGTTAGTTTCAATTTAATAGTGAGTACTTGTGGTGTTTGTTTCTCCATTCTTCAGATACTTCGCTTAGGAGAATGGTCTCCAGTTCCATCCAGATTGTTGCAAAAAGTATTAATTCATCATTTTTATGGCTGAGTAGTACTCCATGATATACATATACCACATTTCATTAATCCACTCATGAATTGATGGGTACTTGGGTTGATTCCACATCTTCACGATTGTGAATTGTGCCGCTGTAAACATTCGGGTGCAGGTGTCTTTTTTATGAAAAGTCCTTTTTATTTTGGGTAGATACCCAATAGTGGGATTTCTGGATAGAAGATAAGTAGGTCTACTTTTAGTTCTTCGAGGAAGACAAATGGCCAATAAACATATGAAAAAATGTTTCTCATCATTAATCATCAAGAAAATGCAAATTAAAACCACAATGAGATATCACTTTACCCCAGTTAGAATTGCTTTCATTAAAAAGTCCAAAAACAATAGATGCTGGAGTGGATGCAGAGAGAAAGGTACACTTATATACTGTTGGTGGGACTGAAAATTAGTACAACCCTTACTGAAAACAGTACAGAGATTCCTGAAAAAACTAAAAATGCACACGGATTTTTAAAATGCTCTCTCTCTCTACATATATATGTGTATACACACACACACACACACACACACACACACATGTATATGTACTGTCATGTATTTATTAAAATAAATTGGAAAATTTATTTGTGAAACTCCTACATATTCAGAGACTGACAAATTTGAATAACATTTTAACCCATAGTTGTCAATGTTTTTATTTTTCTACACAAATTGTACTATGTGACATTAACCGTGTTAGTGATACAGCATTTATTTAAAAAAATGCTCTACCATTGTCTCTGGGACTTCCTTTGGAGCTCTAATATCCTCTCTCCTCATTTTGATTCACATGAGCAGCTAATGACAACTGTGTCACAACTGCTTACACATCCTGATTTCAGAAATGGTAAAATGTGAAAAATATGTATTTTAGAATTGATGAAACATGATATTCAGGTTACCTTAAATAATTATTGAAAACATTAGGCAATTTGTTACCTGGTATCTACTGCTTTCAACATCTTTGTAATATAGTCAGCTGTCCATATCCATGGGTTTAATCAAATGTGGACCGAAAATATTTTTTAATTTGATTTGCATTTCCCTGATGATTAGAGATGTTGAGCATTTTTTCATATGTTTGTTGGCCATTAGTCTGTCTTCTTTTGAAAAGTTTCTATTCATGTCCTTTGCCCACTTTTTAATGGGGTTGTTTGATTTTTTTCTTGCTGATTTTTTTGAGTTCTGTATAGATTCTGCTTATCAGCTCTTTATCTGATGTGTAGCATGTGATATTGTCTCCCATTCTGTGGGTTGTTGGTTTGCTTTAGTGATAGTTTCCTTGGCTATAAGAAGCTTTTTAACTTGATTGGGCTCCATTTATTTATTTTTGTTGTTGCTGTGATTGCCTTTGGGATCTTCTTCATAAATTCTTTCACTAGGCCAATGTCTATAAGAGTTTTCCCAACATTTTCTTCTAGAATTCTTATAGTTTCATGCCTTAGGTTTAAGTCTGTTATCCACCATGAGGTGATTTTTCTGAGATGTTATAGGTGTGGATCCTGTTTCAATCTTCTCTATCCAATTTTCCCAGCACCATTTATTGAATAAGGATTCTTTTCCCTAAGTGTAAGTTTTTGGTTTTTTTGGGTTTTTTTTTTTTTTTTTTTTTTGAGACAGAGTCTCGCTCTGTTGCCCTGGCTAGAGTGAGTGCCGTGGTGTTAGCCTAGCTCACAGCAACCTCAAACTCCCAGGCTCAAGCGATCCTACTGCCTCAGCCTCCTGAGTAGCTGGGACTACAGGCATGTGCCACCATGCCCGGCTAATTTTTTCTATATATTTTTAGTTTTCCAGATAATTTCTTTCTATTTTTTTTAGTAGAGACGGGGTCTCGCTCTTGCTCAGGCTGGTCTCGAACTCCTGAGCTCAAACAATCCATCTGCCTCGGCCTCCCAGAGTGCTAGGATTACAGGCGTGAGACAC
Source organism: Indri indri (assembly GCA_004363605.1). Taxonomy (NCBI): domain Eukaryota; kingdom Metazoa; phylum Chordata; class Mammalia; order Primates; family Indriidae; genus Indri; species Indri indri. Next base: position 21,000 of record RJWJ010014106.1, on the reverse strand, counting down.
TGCGCCCGGCCCCTAAGTGTATGTTTTTGTCTGCTTTGTCGAAGTTCGGATGGCTATGTGAGGATGCTTTTATATCTGGGTTCTCAGTTCTGTTCCATTGGTCTGTGACTCTGTTCTTCTGCCAATACCATTGTCTCGTAGTATAGCTTAAAGTCTGGTAAATTGATGCCTCGCAATTTGTTCTTTTGGTTTAAGATTGCTTTTGCTATATAGGGTCTTCTCTGGTTCCATACAAAGTATAGAATTATTTTTTTCTAGATCTGCAAAAAATGATGTCAGTATTTTAATAGGGATTGCATTGAATCTGTAGATCATTTTGAATAGTATAGACATGTTAACAATGTTGATTCTGCCAACCCATGGGCATGGTATGGTTTTCTACCTGTTTATGTCTTCTGCTACAGATTTGCTTCCTCAGTGTTTCACAGTACTTCCTGTAGAGGTCTTTCACCTCCTTAGTCAAATATATAGGTAGGTCTTTTATTATCTTTGTTGCTGTTGTGAAGGGTATTGATTTGATTTGGTGCTCAGTTTGACTGTTGTTGGCATATAGGAATGCTACTGATTTCTGTATGCTGATTTTGTAACCCAAGACTTTGCTGAATTTGTTTATCAATTCCAGTAGTCTCATGGCAGAATCTTTGGGGTTTTCTAGATGTAAGAGCAAAGACTGATAGTTTGACCTCTTCTGCCCCCATTTGGATGCCCTTGATTTCTTTCTATTGTCTGATTGCTCTGGCTAGGACATCCAACACTATGTTGAATAGAAGTGGAGATATTGGGCAACCTTGTGTGGTTCCAGTTCTAAGGGGGAATGCTTTCAGTTTTTCCCTATTCAGGATGATGTTGGCTATGGGGTTTGTCATATATAGCTTGCATCATTTTTAGGTAGGTCCTATCTACACCTATTTTGTTAAGCATTTTTATCATAAAAGGGTGCTGAATTTGGTCAAATGCTTTTTCTGCATCTATTGAGAGGATCATATGGTCTTTATTTTTACTTCTATTTATGTGGTGAATTACATTTATAGATTTGCGTATGCTGAACCATCCCTGCATCTCTGGGAAGAAGCCCACTTTGTCATGATGGATTATTTTTTTTTTTTTGATAAGTATCTGAATTTGGTTTCTTAGGATTTTGTTGAGAATTTTTGCATCTATATTCATAAGGTATGTTATTCTGTAGTTTTCTTTTTTTGTTGCATCCTGTCCTGGTTTTGGTATCAAGGTGATGTTGGGTTCATAAAACGTTTTGTGGAGGATTCCTTCCTTTTCAATGTTGTGGAATAATTTCTTCAGGATAGGCACCAGTTCTCCTTTGTAGGTCTGGTAAAATTTGGGTGTGAAACCATCTGGTCTGAGATTTTTCTTTTTAGGAAGGTTTTTTTTTTATTGCTGCTTCAATTTCAGTACTTGATATTGGTCTGTTCAGGAATTCTATTTCTTCCTGATTGAGTCTAGGGAGGCTGTGTGTTTCTAAGAATTTGACAGGTTAAAACATACAGTCAGGATAGGCTTCCTTTGTCTCTCCTAACTGAAGTGGTTTCCCCAGCCTGTGTTTGTCAGAAGCATCTCAAAGCAAATAGACTAGCTGCAGCCACCTGTGGCAAAGGATAAAAGTCAGGGCACACAGAAATGGGAAATCCTAGGAAGGAAGAGGCTGGGGAAGGAGATACATCAGGGAATAAAGGCTGGGAAAAGCTCCTGTGTACAGCAGGGAATTAGAAGGCCATAATGTGCCCAGGGCTGGACACATGCTCAGAGAGGACCTGAGAAGACTTTAAGTTTTCACTTCGGGCTGACCTTAGATTCCCTGCAAGCAGGAAGTGAAGGCTAAGGCAGAATTGCAAATGGCCTGGCTAAGTGTTGAAGGAGTGCCCCAACACAGAGACAGTATGCCAAGACTCAGAGAATAGTTGCATTTTTCTTTCCTTTTTTATTTTTCTTGACTCCAGGTGTTTAGGGATGTCTCTGTCCAGTCACCAGCTGACCACTGAACTAACAGAACAGAGACTGTGGTGGCCACACATGACAAAGAATATAGTCTTTATATGTACAGCTTACAGTGAACGGAATAGTATAGGAATCCATCCTCCAGCTGCCACAATGATCAGCATTTTGCCATTCTTGTTTCTTTCATCCATCTGCCCACTGTCCACCCTCCACCCAGTTTTATTAGTATCTTATTATAGTTTCTTAAAAGGCAGCATTTATGCATACTTTTTAACTATTCAATTTTGAAAAATGAATATGCTTCTCTAACACACATCCCTATCATGATATAGAGCTTTTCCATCTTTGTGGAAAGTTTCCTCATGGTCTTCCCAGGCAATTCCCTGGGATTTTTTTTGTACACCCCTTTCTCTAATCTCTTACCGTATTGTTCCTCTCCACCCTCCTGAGACTAGCAATCCCTGCTTTAGGGAGTCCCTGTTATTGGTGAGAACATGAGAGACCTCTTATGTATCTGTCTGACCAACCCACTGTTCCATATAACAAGTAGAGTAAATACTCATGAAGGCTTTGGGTGAAAAAGCCAAAGGTAACTAGTGCCCCTGACAGATGTGGAGGTTTCTGCATTATGTCATTGTAGAGCGTGCTTGGTCATAGTGGTGGTGGCGACAGCAACAGCAGTAGCAGCAGCATGGGGCTTCTAAATGAGGATCCCTTGAAGGAATGTTTGGCAGGAGATTTTAGAATGGTTTAATTCCCCCAAGCCTTTGCATATGCTGGTCTCTTGTCCTGTATCACCTTATCTGATCAGGTTGCTTCTCATACATTTTTGAAGACTCAGCTCAGCATTCCCCCAGCCTCCTGATTAGCCCAGATATCCTCCTTTTTTCCGCTAATGTGCTTTTCTAATAGAATGCCACATCATATTGAAACTGTGAATATGTTAGTGCCCTGGAATAAATGTAAGCTTTTTGAAGTCAGCATTGGGGCCTTATTTATCTTTGAATTTTTAGCCTCTAGCTTGCTTGTATGGAGTAAGCATGGAATACATATTTTAAAAACAGATTCATATTACAAACATGGCCATTCACCTTACACCTCAATCAATGGGCCATTTTGTAGACTATCTCTCAGACATTTGTATTGCAAGAGCGTACCATTTGTCACAAGGGAAGCCTGACGTGACTATGGCTCTGAATCAGTTTTGAGGAGGTTTAGGGTGTGTGCACAAAGGATAGCCAGTTTTTAAGCCTGGTGCTCGCTACCAAAATGTAAGCTCCTTAAAGGCAGGAATGATCTTACTCGCTTTTGTATCTTCAGCAAGGTGCCAAGCAAGTCAGAAGCACCCACTAAGGCTGGCACTGCCCGGTCAAAGGCTGGCTGGGAAATGGCTCCTCATGGTGCTCCAAATTGAAGGAGACCTCATAGTTTGTCTATCTTCTCCCCTCACATAAGCCATCATCAGTATAGAACTCAGGATATCAGTATGCATGTCTGTGTGTGTGAATGCATGTGCACGTGTGTGTCTGTGCGTGTGTGTGTGTGTGTGTGTGTGTGTGTGAGAGAGAGAGAGAGAGAGAGAGTTATAAGCTGGCTTTCTCAGCTTGGGACATGCACCTGCCAGAAAATGATAAGCCCAGCCCCCAAGCTGATAAGGGATCTTATTCCATTTATCCAAGAGTAAACCTTTTCCACCTTCACTTTATCAAAAAGTCCCAAAACAATAAATGTTGGTGTTGATGCAGAGAGATAGGAACACTCGTACAATGCTGGTGGGACTGCAAATTAGTACAACCTCTGTGGAAGGTAATATAGAGATACCTCAAAGAGCTACAGAACTACCATTTGATCTAGAATCCCATTACTGGACATCAATTCAAAGGAAAAATAAGACATTCTATAAACAAGACATCTGCACTAGAATGTTTATGGCAGCACAATTCACAATTGCAAAGACATGGAAACAACCTAAGAGCCCATCAATCCATGAGTGGATTAATAAAATGTGGTATATGTATACCATGGAGTTCTACTCAGCCACAAACACAAGGGTGATATAGCACCTCTTGTATTATCCTGGATAGAGCCAGAGCCCATTCTACTAAGCAAAGTATCCTAAGAATGGAAAAACAAGCACCACACGTACTCACCATCAAATTGGTATTAACCGATCAACACATATGTGCACATTTAGTAATAACATTCATCAGGTGTCAGGCATGCTGGGGGTCATGGGCATATTCACACCTAATGGGTGTGGTGCACACCGTCTGGTGGATGGATAGGCTTGAAGCTCTGACTTGGATGGGGCAAAGCAATATATGTAACCTAAACCTTTGTAGCCTTTTAATATGCTGAAATAAAAAAATGTATATATATTTTTAAAAATTGCCTCTTTAGTGTACACATACATTTTTCTTTTCATTATTCCCTAAACACTATATTATATAACATGTGGATTGTATTAGTTATTATAAGTAATCTACAAATGATTTAAAGTATATGAGAGGGTATGTATAGATTATATGCAAATACTACACAATTTTATATCAGAGACTTGAGCATCTGTGGATTTTGGTATTCATGGAATGTCCTAAAACGAATCTCCCATGGATACTGAGTGACAACTATATAATGTCTCATACATTAGTATATATTTCATTAAGATAAATACATTCAGATTAACTTGACTAAAGATTAACTTATACAATAATATTCTTGTCATGTACTAAATTTAAAAAATAGTGTAATGTGTCACATAAATGTTAGAAGTTAATTTTCTAGGCTATTTTCTTAAGAGTTTTTAAAATGTTATTGCATGATTTTAATGTTGAGCAATTAAAACTTCATTGAGTTTTTTTTTTAACCCAGAGGTATATTCAATCAATAAGAAAGTAATTAGTTGTGTATTGGTCTAAAATGGTGATTAAGCAATTATATTTGATAAATATTAGAGGTGTATCATCTTATGCCTTTGATCTTCAGTTCCTAGGTACACACATATTTCATAAGCTTAGAAGTCTCTGTGAAACCAATGAAAAAAGAGGAAAACAGATGCCATTTATTAAAACTGCATGTTCAGTGTTGAATCTTTAGGAAGAAAAAGAAAGTTTAGCTACATGAAATGGAGACAGAGCTAACTATAGTGAAGATTGCAGAGCTGATAATATAGGCTGGAAGAACCTCATGGCTTTTGCATTTTTGCATTAATGTTTTCTGTTCACGTTTTTATATGCAACCAGATTTAGGACATAAATTGCAAGATTATAAATTTAATATATTCATTATTTTAAAAACATATACCATCCTGATATGTTACATCAAGTTAGATAATAAAATCTCTCCTTAAACAAGGTTGGATTTTGTATGCTTTTTTTCATAGATTTGGTAAAAGCAATAAATCTAAAAATAATAAAAGGAAAAGAAACTTCAGAAATACGATCATTAAACATTTTACACTGATATATTGAAGCTTTGAAAGTTCTGTTTTCAAATGTTTGCATACATTTTGATACCCCATTTGGAGAAGTTTTATAAAACTTGTGCTAAGACCATTTAAGCCAGCAGTCCCCAAATTTTTAACACCAGGGACCAGTTTCATGGAAGAAAGTTTTTCCACAGACCAGGCAGGGGGTAGGGTGGGGCTGGTTTGGGGATGATTCAAACACATTACATTTATTGTGCACTTTCTTTCTATTAGTATCACATGGTCACTTGCAACCAACTGATAGGGTTTTGATATGTGTTTGTAAGCAATTGATTTATTATGGTCTCTGTGCAGTCAAACCTCTCTCCTAATGATAATCTGTATTTGCAGCCTCTCCCCAATGCTACCATCACTGCCTCAGCTCCATCTCAGATCATCAGGCATTTAATTCTCATAAAGAGCCCGCAACCTAGATCCCTCACATGCACAGTTTACAGTAGGATTTGTGCTCCTATGAGAATCCAACACTACCACTGATCTGACGGGAGGTGGAGCTTATGCAGTGATGTGAGCAATGGGAGCAGCTGTAAATACAGATGAAGCTTTTCTCTCACCTGCTGCTCCCCTCCTGCTGTGCAGCCTGGTTCCTAACAGGCCAGGACTGGTACCAGTCCATGGCCCAGGGGTTGGGGACCCGAAGATTTAAGCTGTCCTCTGCAGATATTCTCGAATATTTCATTACAACAATTCCTGCTTGGTGAGATTTAACCCACATTTTAGAATATTGAAGAGTGCATTAGAAGATCTCCTCACTTTTCATTATTTGTATTATCTCTTGATTTTCCTGCTTAAATAGGATTGAATTTTGTACCTTTTTTTGTAGCTTTGATGAGGACAGTAAAATTACTGCTTTGAGCTGTTTAAATGAGGACCAAGTGTCCCAGTACATACATGAGGATTAATAAGGAGCTCTGCCTTCACAGTTGCCTGTAATATTTCATTGGATTCAATAAGCATTGCTGCACTCTTTATCCATTTATGAAAGATGATTTTTCAGCTAAGCTATATTATAATATAATAATAATTATCTTATATTCGATGATCAAATCATCAGTTTGATAATTTTTTTTCTTTTCTTTTTTTTAAGAGACTGGGGATCTCACTATGTTGCTCAGGCTAGTCTCAAACTCGTGACCTCAAGCGATCCTCCCACCTCAGCCACTGGAGTCACTGGGATTACAGGCATGAGCCACTGTTCCCAGTTGGTACCTTGAAATTGCAAATTGGGCCAATTGGTAAAGTAAGACATCTGTTAAAATGTACTTAAGTTATAAATCTATTCAAACTTTCATATACACAATTTACTTTGGAGATTATCATTATTACAACTAAGGTTACTATATTTTTACTGGTTTGTGTGTGTGTGTGTGTGTGTGTGTGTGAATATACATATATACTTGATGCATATAACAATGTATTAATAGAGTAAAATATGGGGGTTATTTGGTGACAGAGTATGCCAAAGTGGAGAGAATATTTCTATTTGGTCTTTAATCTGTGGTTTAGCCCACTTAATCCTCTTGCTTAGTGCATGTGGCAAGTGAAAATACAAAAGTTTTATACAATCAACTCTCGTTTCATTCTTTAATCTACCCATCCATTTCAGACCATTATCCACTAAGTATTGGTGGGACTGAGTTTCAATGACAGCTTCAAAGATGTGGTCAAGAGAGCTGCAATGTGACTGCAGTGCTGTCCTTTATCACTGTGTAACTAACTTTATAAGTCCTACATCTCAACACACCTCAATCTTCTCAGGTTTGAAATTAGAAAAATGGACCAGTGATGACCACCGTTGCTTAAGTATAAAATATTATTATTTGTAACCCAATGCAGAATCTGTATTATCACTGAAAAGTCAAAGGTGTATCCTCTCAAAAAATGAAAGTTATTCCTATTTAAGGTCACTATATTTTTACTTCATTTTCAAACATAATATACTCAATTACCAAATTTTCCAATATCGTGAAAACTTATATGCATCTTATGAAATTAACATTAAGAGCGGGTACAAAATAATAGTTAGATAGAATGAACAATATTTGACAGTACAACAGAGTGACTATAATCAACAATAATTTAAGGTATACTTTAAAATAACTAAAGGAGTGGAATTGGAATGTCTCAAACACAAAGAAATGTTAAATGCCTGAGGTGATGGGTACTCCAATTACCTTGATTTGATTAATTCACATTGTATGCCTGTATCAAACATCGCATGCACCCTATAAAGATATACAACTATTATGAACTCATAATAATTAAAAATAAAAAAATTAAGCTGAAAAAATTAACATGGGGAGAAATTGAAACTATTATCACCTAGGAATTCTAAATATAGTCATGTTTAGTCCCAAGATTTGGATAAATAGGTTTTAAAAATTCAAAGAGAGATAACTGTTAATGAAAAACCCAAGATAAAACTACTCAAAAATAATATTATGATAATCCAATCACAAACGATGACAATAGAAAAGGAAGGACCATCCACCATGTGTAACTAAATATCAGCACAGCAAGTCTTCGAAATAATATTTATATAAGACAAAGAGTGAAATTCAATGATAGATAAAACCTTGAAAAATTAAGTGTTTAGTAACCAAATGAGGTAAAGATTTTGAAAACATTTGGACATCTTTAAAGGGCTTTTACAGACCTACATTTGGTAGGTGCAGAAGTCCAGGGGCAGACTAGATTAACAGATGACAAAGAGGAAATGCTTAAGAATTCTTCTGGGCTTTCCCAGAGTGTTTTAGAAAAATATAAAAAATTCTTTACATTGCCACTCTTGCTATTGCTTCCACTAAACTTCTTTAAGTTATTAAGTAAGTTAACCTCATTTTCTTTTCAAATCATTAACTTTTTCTGATTTTCTGTCTGGAATACTTTTCCCTCACCTCTTCCCTTGGCTCATCTTACTTGTCCTTCAAGACTTCTATGTACTCCTTCTGTTATAACCTTTTAATATAAAATTTAGACTGCAACAAAATGTATTTGCATTTTTGCTTGAATATTTGTTTCACTGACCTGACATAAACAATATCTATTTGGGAATAAAAACCTTATCTTGTTGATCTCTTTTTTCAACCATCTGTCACCATACTAGGCATATAAATAAATAATACATATTTGATTAATTTAAACAAATGAAGTAAAGATATATGGCTACTGTGCTAGAGATTGCTTATTGTCTCCCAATATCCACTTTCTCTTAGTCTTTTAGTACAGAGTATCTTTAATTTTTGTTGTGCACATGGTTGCTAAGCTAAAGACTTGTGACTAGTTTTCCCATGTGACTAAGTTCTGGCCAATGATTTATGAGTAGCAGAATTATAACTTCTGATTTGAGCCTCTAAAATAAAAAGACATAATCCCCCCTTGTGTGTTTTATCTTCCCAGTGTCTGGGATCCATAGGTAGTAGTGGGAGCTGGCAAAGATTTCCTGGAACAGAAGATTTTGAAAATGGTAGAGCAAAAAGGTGAAGGACCGGAGCTTCTTGATGTTGTGCAGTTAATATTAAGCACGGACTGCTTCCCTCAGATTTTGACATGAGCAAAATACATTTTTCTTAAGCCATTGTCTCAGTCCACTTTGTGTTGCTGTAACAGAATACCTGAGACTGGGTAACTTATAATGAACAGCAATTTATTTGGCTTATGGCTCTAGAGAATTGGAAGTCCAAAATTGAAGGGCCACATCTGGCAAAGGTCTTCCATGGCGGAAGGGTAGAAGTGCAATAGAGGGAGAGGGAGAGAGAGAGAGAGAGAGAGAGAGAGAGAGAGAGAGAGAGAGAGAGAGAGAGATATCACCCTTTTATCAGAAACCCACTCCCATGATAATGGCATTAATCTATTCATAAGGGTAGAGCCTTCATGGCCTAATCACTATGTAAAGGTCCACGTCTTAACACTGTTAAGGGGAATAAGTTTCCAACCCATGAACTTTAGGAGACCCATTTAAACTATAGCAGCTATTGTAATATTTGCATCTTTGTTATATAATAGTACCTAAACCTGTGTTCTAACTAATACAGCTTCAGACAGTGTCATCTTGAATGTATCCTACGAACATGGCAATTACTTAATGATCATCGAGCACCACTATTTCAGAACAACGAGGTCAGCAACAACAACAAACAGACACTTCTTTCTCATTCATTGAAGAATAATTAGAGATTTTGTCAGCTGTAAAAAAACTTTAAGCAAGAATTGGACTGAAATTAAACCTATGTTCCTTTTGAGCTCTCCTTTCCTTTATTTTGGGCAACGTTTCAACAGTGCTTTCCAATTCTTTCTATAAACAATTATTTTTAAACAAAGAAACATGAGCTGAGTAATAGAATTGTTAAGGGCAAACATGGCAATAGACAAAGAACTTTCTAAGACATAAAGTGAAATACATGTCCAAGGAAGTGTGTCAGACTTACAGACAATTTTGGGAATAGTCCAAAAGGTTTCTGGGTTTTGGCTCTTTTTTGTTTCTAATCCGCATAAGTGATCTAGACATGGAAACCAGCTGCAAATATGTTTGATTTGATGATAGAGAAAGATGAAAGCTGGATAAATGCAAGGCAAAGTGAATGAGGGGGTTAGAATCTTCATGGTAGAGAAATTATATTGCACATGTGGTAAAAGAGAGACTAAACGCAAGAGTGAAATGTTTACAATAAACTCAGATTTAAAATACAAATGAAAACAAATTTCAAAAATTACCAAAGTATCATCTTTAAGTCATTGATATACTGAAATTATATTAGCTAATTTATTACAAAATACAACTGCATTGGTAGAATTGACAACCTGAATTATCATTCCTACATGTGCGTATCTTTTTGAGAATTAATCATTTGACTGGCTGATGTTACACTGGGATAAAAGATAATTTCATTAATGGACATAAAATTTTGACTTTATATAGAAAAGGGAATGTTTTGTAAAATAGTTGACACAAGACACCAAACACAATAGGAAAATCCCAAATGAGTTATATGTATCAGGGAGAATTATTTTTCAGTGTTGGTCTTTAATGGTGAGGGGTTTAAGGGAGGAGGATTTGGACTCCTGTGATTACCTCTAAAGGTGATTTTGCTTAAGTTCTTTTAATATAGTTTGCTTCAAAATGTGCTCAATATTATTTTTCCAGAAATAACATGACATTCTTGTACTTATTTGAGCATTGACAAATTGTGTCAATACTTTTAGAGTATCCACAATTTTATCTCTATCTAGGACCTCCCAAAGATCTTAGTTCTTAAAATGGTTTATTTGGAACATTAATAGTTTGTATTAGTTCACTTCCTAAGTTCATACGCTGAGATTCTTTAATTCCACTTAAAAAAAAAAAAACATTTCTTGAGGGGCTGAAACATATGTTATAACTAGATCTCACTCTAATTGCTTTAACAAATTCAAGAAAGTGTTTAACTTCTGGAATTCCTAGAAGCACACTTCTCACCAAAGCAAACTTTTATCCTGCCAGTTACCATTAAGGTTGCCAGGTTTAGCACATAAAAATAAAGGACACGTATTTAGACTTGAATGTGCATAAACAATGAATAATTTAAAATATAAGTATGTCCTATGCAATAATTCTTATATCTTAAAAATATTTGTTTATATCTGAAATTCAAATTTGGCTAGACATCCTATATTTTTTCTGGCAACCCTAGCCATCACTCCACTCAACCACTCATCCCAGAAAGGACTAATCATGAAGGAGTTTGCCCACAGGAAATGTTATGTGAAGGAGGACTAAGGACTGAATCCCAATGGCAGTTGGTAATGTGTTGATCTGAAATGAGAGATTAAATAGTCATTTGAAGAGCAATTCTGATTAGACTTCTGGCTCTGGCTTCTGACTAATAAATTGCTCCAATCTTTCTGAAAATAACTTTAAAAGGTTTTTTGAAGACAGCAAAGTGTTAATCAGACAGCAAGGAGCTACTGAACTGAGATCAGATGCAGTTCAGTGTCACCAGAGGTCAAGACTCAACCCTTTTTCTCCCCATGCCGGCCAGGCACTCCTTCCCCTCCACCCCCAACCCTATGTCCCTGCTTCTGCTCTATGGAGGGCAGGGGCTTTGCCAGTGTAGAGGTGGAACTACTCTTTCTTCAGACTCACAGGCTAGAAGAACATGACTTAGAGTCAGCTACTACCAAGGAAAGGGCTCTTGGTGGAACGTCTTTATACTCTGAAAAGTGGGTCAACTGTGAAATTGGGGTATGGGAACGAAAGTTCAGCCTTGGTCCTGGGTTGCTAGCGCCCTCTGGTGCCTGCCAAAAGCAAACAACAAAAATCCTCTGAAGAAAAATCCATTTTATTCCTCAAACTGTGTCTCAAAGTAATTTTTCAAATGCTATAGCTAGTATACAATCAAATATAATGATCACCATAAAAAGACATAATCCATGGTCCACAGAAACAATAGGCAACAGAAATATACCTCTAACAACTCTAGATTTTGAAATTATTTTATTAGGCACAGATTATTAAAAAGAAAAACTATGCTTTTTATACCTTGGCTATTGTAAATAGTGCTGCAATATATATTATGGAATATTAGTTAGCCATTATAAACAATGAAATCTTGTCATTTACAACCACATGGATGAACCTGGAGAACATTGTCTGAAGTGAAATAAGCCAAGCACAGAAAGACACTTCATGATTGTACTCATAGGGGGAATCTAAAGTTGATTTCACAGAAGTAGCGAGTAAAATGGTGGATGCCAGAGGCTGGGGTGATAAGGGGGTGGAGAATGGGGAGATGTTGGTCAAAGGATATGTAATTACAATTAGGAAGAATAAGTTCAAGATATCTCTTGTATGAAATGGTGACAGCAGTTAATGACATATTGTATTCTTGAAAAATACAAAGACAGTGAATTTTAAGTGTTCTCACTGTGAAAATGATAACTATGTTGGGTAACGTATTTGTTAATTAACCAGATTTAACTATTCCACAATGTATACATAGTTCAAAACATCGTGTTGTACACAACGAATACATGCAATTTTATCTGTCAATTTAAAAATAAATAAATAGATTTTATAGCACACAGAATAGTTTCAGTGCACAAAAAATCCTCTGTGCCCTGCCTACTCATACATCCCATCCCCTAATTCCTGGTAACCACTGATCTTTTACTGTCTTCATAGTTTTGCCTTTTCCAGAATGTCATATAGCTGGAATCATTCAGTATGTAGCCTTTTCAGATTGGCTTCTTAGTAATAGGTGTGTATTTCCTCCATGTCTTTTGACATGATAGCTCATTTTTTTCAGTGGTGAATAACATTCCATTTTCTGGATGTACCATATTTATTTATCCATTCACTTAGTGAAGGAAACAGTTGCTTCTAAGTTTTGGCAATTATGAATAATCTGCTATAAAAATTCATGTGCAGGTTTTTGGGGGACATACATTTTCAACTGACTTTGGCAAATACCAAGGAGTATGGTTGCTGGATCATGTGGTAAGAGTATGTTTAGTTTCATAAGAAACCACCAAACTGTCTACCAAAGTGGCTGTATTATTTTGCATTTGTACCAGCAATGAATGAGAATTCTTTTTACTCCACATCCTCACCAGCATTTGATGTTAGTGTTTTGAATTTTGGCCATTGAAAAAGGTGTGTAGTGGTATCTCATTTTAATTTGCAATATTCTAATAACATAAGATGTTGAGTATCTTTTTATATGCTTATATGCCATATCTATCCTTCTTTGGTGACATGTCTGTTTAGGCCTTTTGCCCATTATTTAATTAGATTATTTGTTGTCTTATTTTTGAGTTTTAGAAGTTCTTTGTATTAACATATTTTGAGTCCTTTATCAGATATGTCTTTTGTGACATTTTCTCCCATTATATGGCTTGTCTTCTCATTCTTTTGACAGCATCTTTTGCAGACCAGAAGTCTTTAATTTTAATTTTATTGAAGTCCACCTAATTAATTATTTCTTTAATGGATTATGTCTTTGGTGTCAAAGCAAAAAAGTCATTGTCATAGTCAAAGTCATTGAAGTTTTCTCCAGTGTTATCTTCTAGTAGTTTTATAGCCTTGCATTTTACATTTAGGTCTATGATCTATTTTGTGTTAATTTTTTGAAGGATATCAAATCTAACTTAAACCGTATTGTCCATTTATCTTGTTATAAATGTTCACTTATAGATATATTTTCCAACTCTTAAAAACTTTTTTTTTCACTTGATTCCTTCTAATTTTACTTTAATGTTTACTAAAACATAACCTCAGTGAGCACAGGTTAACCTTATTTCTGAAGGTTAACCTTATTTCTGAAGTTTACATTTGCCCTTGGTGGAGGAATAGAAGATAGACACCTTTATCTAATTATGCTCGTGGATGGTATGCCACATTGTAATTTATTAGACTTTACCTGGTTAATTCTAATGCTAGAGAGAGCCAATACTCCTGGGTCTTATAATCAGAACTATTTTTTCCAGATGGCAACACTGTGTATATAACTGATATGTGCATATGAGCTTGTATATGTTGGAAGGAATCAAAATTGGGAGATGAGAAGGAGAAAGTGGAAGATATTTCTATGAGACAATTTTAACACCCTCCTTGATTCTGTTTTCAAACATTGGGTCCTGTCACTTGATACTATTATTAAAAAGATAAAAGAGTACCTTGTAGTTAAGTATATTGCATATATTTCAAAAACATCTGGTTTAAATCTCCATAGACATCTGGAAATCCTAATTATGTTTTAGTAACTTGTTCTTAAAAGAAATTATTGTTTTACTCTGAGTTTAAAAGCATGAAAGAATATATTTTGAAAACACCTATTGTTCTTATGTGCAGTGGCTTTAAAAAGTGAAAAAAATGAAATGCATAAATATCATAATCTAGGAAGACTATTTGCAATTTGGTGTCAAGACTATGATCTTACTGTTGTGTAAAAATACGAGCAAGGGAGTGCCATGGTTAGATTGGTGTTTAATAAAGAATACTGTGAGAAATTATGAAAAATATGTTGCTGGGAGGATGAAAATCATTGTGGCAAGAAAGTTTAGAAACTTACTATAATAAGTTCAGGAGACATGATGAGGGTCAGAATTATAGTTGTAATAATGGAAATAGAGTGAATAGACACACTGCACTTCAAGTCGTGTAAAGAATGAAGTGGAGCTGAAGATAATAATGGCTACCATTTGTTAAGCACGGAAATGTCCTGCATTGCAACAAAATATTTTCAAACATCATTTTGCTTAATGCTGACAACAAAATGATATAAATATTATCCTTTCATTTTAGTAGATGTGACTATTTATTATAAACATGAAATGATTTGTTCACAATTCAACAGTGGTATTGCTGGGAGTCAACCCTCATCAAACTCTAAAGATTCTCATAGTGGTTTCCACTGTTGATATTGTCCTATTTTAAGCCCATATGCAGGAATGCCATTAATTCAGGCAAATGGTGAATGAGGAATAGCATGTCTGAGAGACATGATAATAAGCCTTACCCAAGGTACATTTGAGTTTAAGGAACTTATGGAATATATTGTTGTCATATATATATTTTGTATATATTTTTCATAAGCAGAAATCTCATCTGTTCTGTTACAATGACTGTAATGCATATTGACTTGTACTCTACTGCTTAAGTAGAATATACATCATTATAATTTAGAATTTGCTTTGACTCAAGCAAATTTTCCTAACATAGTAATGTTTTCCACCAAAAAGAAAATTCACCTAAATACAATGTACATTAATGCAACTAAATACAGACCATACATGATGTCTGTTCACTCTATACTCCTTTCGGCCACATGATCTTTCTGGGAAGTGTTTGTGGTAGGGTTCTCTACGATCTTTGTGCATTTTGACATGTATCCCTAACTCAGCAGACTCAACTCTTTTTTACACTACCATAAAATTGCCTTTACTATTTTAAAGCAAAATCCCATATTTTCTAGAATATTTCTTTACTTATTGGGAATTTTACATCTCTTTTAAACTGCTAGCTATTTTTATTGTTTTGTTAGTACTCTGGTAAAAAATAATATAGTTTTTTAGTGGTCTACTCCAGCCATAGTTTTCCCTTAAGTCCTATTATTTTTAGTGCATAATTTTGTGGAATATGAAGTGCGTTCAGTAACCCATATATTGTATTATAGCAGAAACACCTGAATGAGTTTGATGCATAAGAGAAATGTCAAGATTAATACATAAATTTGGGAGAAATCACCGTATAGGAGGAAGTTGAAGTAATGGAAATAAATTAAATCCTTCTAGAGAGGAATGGAAGAGAAAAGATACGATGATAGAACTCTGGAGACATTTACAGAGAGGTTGAAGGAAGAAGGAGTCAATGAGAGAGAATTGGTTCTTCTTGGCTGCTTTGTTCTTGGTATTACTTACTCATTTATTCAATAAATATTTACTAGGCTAGGTTCTCAAGGGAGGAGAGATTGTGCAAATGGCCTAGTTTCTTCTTTTATGCAATTTTAAATTTTAAAATATGCACATATTACATAAATACTATCATTAAATCAGATTGTCCTGAATTTTCCACTATTCTCTTATGAAATTCATTTTCTACTCAAAAGAGACTGGAAGCCCTACCTTTGGCTTCCTGTAGGATCTGAGAGAGGAGTATGGCAGGTTCCAAGTTGGCTTGAGTTTCATTAGTTCCAAGGGCAGAACTTGGGATGCATTGCTTGCCTGATTCATTTTCCAGTCTGCACCTACCAGGTATAAACACCTTAAAGTGAGTCACCATGCCTTTGTGCATGAGCCAAGAAACACAACAGAGCAGCAGGGGCTGGTCCCCTCTTGATTTTCTTTTGGAAAGCAACAAGTCCTTAAAGCAAATGGGTAAGTATTTGCATGCATTGATTTTGAGTTTGATAGGATGATGCTGTCTGGCAACTAGTATAATTATTTGCATTTATTTT
Source organism: Indri indri (assembly GCA_004363605.1). Taxonomy (NCBI): domain Eukaryota; kingdom Metazoa; phylum Chordata; class Mammalia; order Primates; family Indriidae; genus Indri; species Indri indri. The sequence continues at coordinate 4,629 of RJWJ010014106.1, read as the reverse complement.
TAGGTCAGTTTTTCAGAGCTCATGCCAGAGTTTCAAAACATGATTGATGTGGATTTAAAATAGAAAATCTATCTGTCGCAGGCCAATCTCTTGACATAAATTTTTCAGGATATGGAGCCTCCGTTTTCAAGCTATAGGGTATCTTCTTCGAATATATTTTACATGTATATATTACATAAATGTACATTTATACAATATATATCCCAGAACATATGTGTGTACACATGTATACATACATATATACACATATATATTACATTATCCACATACATATATACGGAGATTCACCTATTTGAAATATTTAATTATCTGTACCTTATCAAATATTTCAGCTGAAAATTACACTGATTATATACTGCCCAAGGTAGTATTTCTCGATACCTGACACATTAAGAATAATATTTGATGTATTTTAGCCACAAAGTTCAACTTTTTATTCATTATCATTGAAATAATAGTTTTGTAGTAGCATTTTGTAAATCCATTATAAAATATATTTACAAGAAGCCAGTAAAATCTATGACATATTATTTAGTTTGAAATTACTCTACTTGTGAGTGATTTTGTATGCATTCATACATCAGTTAATATAATTCAAGTTCACTATATAGCCTATTCAAACAGACAATTCTGTAAGAAATACTTGTCAATATAGTCATGTCAAGTGGATCTGTAAGAAGTGGGTCATCCAAGAATGTGAAGTGAGCAAAATATAAAATATTTTTTAGACATAATCAAGCATAATTTTTCCTTTATATTATGACCAATTAATGTACAGAAAACAGCTGGCCAATTTCATGTTTTACTTAATAAAAACTAATGGGACCTTCCCCTAATATAATAATTGCAATAAAGAAATAAATTTTAAAAACTTTTTCACATTCTATATCACAGTTACCTTCTAATAGGATTTATAAAACTCAAGTATAACTTGTAAAAATATTAAAGGCTCTATTAACTGAACTCAGAGCACTTAGAGATTTGACAAAAACGTGCTGAAGAATTAAAAATCTTTTTATTTAAGAGAAAAGAAGTTGGCACAGTTTATTATCTATTTTACAGAAGAAAGCAAGGCACACTTTCATGTGATTAATTCGGCTGTATAAGCTAAACAAGACTTCACCAACAGATTTAAGGCAGAAATAATTCTATTCAATCATAAGGGGAAAAAACAATGCCATTGAGTAATTTCATTAATTAATGTAATGGGTTCAAATTATGTAAATATAATGAAATAAGAATAAGCTTAATGTTATGGTATACCTGCAAATAAAGTAAAAGCATTTACAGTATTTGGAATAGTTATACAGAATTGGAGTATTCTTACACATATATAAAATTGGTTACACCATGTGTGCAATTAATTAGTGTGTTTTTAAATTAATGATTTCAGTAGAGATTAAATACTATGTGAAAGTATATTTGCAACCAGCTTTATATAGTAGATCAAAAAGATATGGAGAAGTCGAGTAGAGAAATCATGTCTTTTAAATACATAAGCTCAGAGGTCCCCAACATTTTTGGCACCAGGGACCAGTTTCATGGAAGACAATTTTTCCACGGACCTGGGGTGGTGGGAAGGAGATGGTTTGGGGATGGTTCAAGCACATTACATTTATTGTGCAGTCAAACTTCTCTGCTAATGGTAATCTGTATTTGCAGCTGTTCCCCAGTGCTAGCATCACCTCCTCAGCTCCACCTCAGACCATCAGGCATTAGATTCTCATAAGGAGGTCACAACCTAGATCCTTCGCGTGTGCAATCGACAGTAGGGTTCACACTCCTATGAGAATCTAATGCCACCACTGATCTGACAGGAGGCGGAGCTTATTAGGTGATGCCAGCAATGGGGGGTGGCTGTAAATACAGAAGAAGCTTCGCTCACTTGCCTGCCGCTCACCTCCTGCTGTGTGGGCCAGTTCCTAACAGGCCACAGACAGGTACTGGTCCACAGCCTGGGGGGTGGGAACCACAGCATAAGTTGATCTGTTTAAGTATCTTGTTTGCTACTAGTTAAAAGAAAATACTAGATTTATAACAGTTGCAGAAATACATATTGGAGTGATTTGATTTGGAGCATAGAACTGTCATCATACTTCCCCATTTGCTCTTTCACCTGCTCATGTGGTGTGCACATGTGCAGTGAAAGTTACACCTTTAGATCTTATTCAAAGAGATATTTGTGTCTGAACCAATATTAAACATACTATGCAACTTATTTCTTCTTTATAGTTTGACATACAGGAGCTCTTTCACTACCTTTCTCCTAACGTTTTTGCTGTTATATTTACCATAACATGCAGCTAATGTCAAAATAGGTTTGAATAGTTCATTGCTGAATTAAATGGTTTTAAAAACATGCCATGTAAAATATTTATCAGAAAATGTAAGTAAAAGTATTATAAAATTTTTTCAGCAGTGTATTAATATTGTGAAATATTAATTCATATTCATATAAAAATATTAAGAATAGTATTGTCTAATGTTATTATTTATTTTTGATAAACTTTGTTAAAAGTTTTTAACTAAACAGACTATTAGGTAACAATTTAAAGGCAGACAACTTGAAAGACATTTTCACCTGTCACAATGCTTTCACTTTTTCTGCCCAACATAGTTGTATTTTTGATTTACTAATCATCAGGTGAAGTCACTCATTTTCTGGTTACCATATATTTTATTAGTGAGTTTACTCTTAAGAGTATAATTATATAATGGTAGGATTATCGCTTGTAATTTTTATTAAGAATTATTATAACATTGAGTCTCTTTACTGTGTGATACTTCATATGGTATTCAGATTGTAAAAAATAAAGTTTTTGCAATCTTTTCTTTTTCAGTAATATTTAAATGTCCAGGTGCTCATGATTTGATTTAGTAAGGCAGTCCTTCTCAGTTGGGTGTGTTATTCTCTATAGAGGCTATTTAATACTTATGAAGAGGTTTTGGTGGTTGCCATGAACAGGGCATTATGGCATTTAAGATTGGATGGGCCAGGTTTGTTAATCTTCCTAAAATTCTTGGCCCCTGGCACTGTTCCTCATGACTTTCTTATTGCCACTGTAATATTTACTTAGGTTAATCATTTATGTGTAATCATGCTTGGAAACTTTTTCCCCCATTAAAAACAAAATATTTTTCCATAGTTTGAATATATACTGAAATTTCCAGACATATAAATACATCTAAAATGAAGGAAAGATTATTCTTGTCTTGTTTGGAATTTTACCAGGGTTTACTATTTTAGAAATCACATCTCTAAAGAAAATGACACTCATGATATTTGCCTATCTACACAATTAAATAGGTTTGCATTGATAGTGTTTGTATTTATGGTGATTAGATATAATGTTCAGGCATATGACCGCTTCATTATGTTCTCCAGTTAAATGATCCCCAAACACTAACATTTTGAAATGTGTTACTTTAATTTTATTTTTTAATACTAAATTAGGGTAACTTACTTGAAATTTTGTGTTTAGGTACATTACCTAAGAATTTCATAGTAGCATAGTAAATATGTGTTATAAAAAGCAGATGTTGCCTTTGAAAGTATTCTGAATAGCAGTAGAAAATTATAATGTACTTCACATATAATGTCTTTTCTGTAAAACTTTTATATTGAAATATAATATACATATAATAACATGCGTACTTCTTCGGCATATATTTTGATAAAATTTTATATATGTATACATCTGTGTAATCAAGCTAGATTGCCATAGAATATTCCCTCGATCTCAGCCAATATACTCTCTTAAGAGATAATCTTTTATGTAAATTATTAATTATATCACCAATCCTTCAGTATTTCCTATTCTAAAACTTCATAGAAATGGATTTGAATTTTACACACACACACACACACACACACACACACACATCCTCATCAACACTTGGCATTGCCATTCTTTTACGTTTTGTGACTTCTGTCGGGGATGTGATGGTATATCATAACGATTTTTAATATTTATTTTCTCAACAATAATAAATGGGGAACATATGTTTATATATTGAATAAACATTTGGTTATCCCCTTTTCTGAAGTTTCTCTTTCAGTCTTTTGCCCAATTTTTTTAAATGGGCTGTCTTTTATCATGGATTTGTTGGAGTTCCTCATGTATTCTAGATATGAGACTTTTATTGGATATTATACATATACATACACACGATATAAGTGAATTTACCATATAATGTTCTATATACCGTATGCTATATTTAATTATGTTACATATGTTATATTATAATATGTAATATATATATGGTAAGTACCTTCTCTCATTCTCAGTTATGCTTTTTCACTCTCTTAATGGGGTCTTTCGATAGAAATTCTAAATTTTAATGAAGTAGATTATAGCAATGATTTGCTGTTATTTCCTTATTTTGTCCTAGTTAAGAATTGTTTTCCTAATCATGAAGATAACCTTCTATATTTTTTAATAATTCTTATTGTTTTAACAGTAGCATTGACCCAGAACACTATTGCAAGATTTTGTGCTAGTATATGTCTAAGCATCTGACCTCATTTATACGATTCCATTTGACAAATGTTTATTAGACGCCTGTTGTGCAAGATGTAGGAGGAATTTTGAAAGTTAAATTTTTTTTTTTTTTTTTTGAGACAGAGTC
>RJWJ010014105.1:0-40209 GCA_004363605.1 Indri indri | reverse complement strand
TGTTGCCCAGGCTGGAGTGTGATGGCACAATCACAGCTCAACAGCTCACTGCAGCCTCAAACCCCTAGGCTCATGCAATCCTCTTGCCTCAGCCTCCAGAGTAAGTAGGACTACAGGTGCACGTGCCACCATGCCTGGCTAATTTCTTTATTTTTGTAGAGATGAGGTCTTGCTGTTGCCCAGGCTGGTCTTGAACTCCTGGCCTTAAGCAGTCCTCTCACCTTGACCTCCCAAGTAGGTGGGACTGTAGTTGTCTTTCTTCTTGAAAAGCAAGCTTGCTTCTTGCTTGTAAATTCATCCCTATTTTCACAGATATAACAACCAGTGGGACCTTGAGAAGTGAGTCTCTGTGTCAATTAGAGGAATTTCATGACAGGACGCTTGGCCACATTGAATGACACAATTCATTACACAGCCCTTTTCACTCCAAAGTATACAATGTTGTTCGGCTGGGTGAGTTTGGATGAGCTCAAAGCCCCATGTCAGTGCAGTGCTGAGAACCACTGTTTTCCTCCATCTTTCAGATCCTGTTCGTTGTATTTGCTTCCTAGAGCTAGTCTTCTTCCTCTGTTATGAGTGTTCTTGTGTGAGAACGCTATCTTCCTTTAAGGTTTGTTTCAGTCACACATCTATCTACCAATTTGCCGTACACATGTTTGTCCATGCTTTGATCACAACTGTCCGTTGTAAATTAGTCTATGAAATTTTTTAGATATACTGAGGTAGGATGGCCCCTAAGACCCCAAGCCATGTATATCTGAGTCTTCATTCTGACTCAATTAGGACCTTGTTACCATCTAAGTATTAACATAATGAAATGTGCTTTTCATTTGGTACCTTCTTTCTTGCTTATTGAACTTCTACTCTTTGAAAACCCAACTAAATGGCATTCATTCTAGGAATCCTTTTTAACTAAGATGACATAAGATTTTCCACCTTGTTAGTGCTTCTCCTTTCTGTCTTGATATATAGTACTTCCTTCATAATACTTACAGCATTATTATTATAATATCTATTGTTACCTCCTAGACAGTAAAATTAAAGTTTGAATCTACTTGAAACTGATATACTTAATGGCATGTAACAGTCACTAAACATTTGCTAATTTGAATTACATGTGTGTTACTTGTCGTATAGAATAATTTAGATTTTCAGACCTCTTTTTGTAGAAAATTATATACGAGAGATCTTTATGAACATAGTCCATAACTTTCCTGAAAGGTTATATAATGAAAATGAAAGTATTTCATGCACATATTTAGGAAATATCTTAAATAAGTGACTCAGCTAGAAAGTTGTCTTGGCATTTGCACACCAAATCCTCTATGCTGCTAAATATGGCAGCATAGAGTTTCATTTTTATTTATTTATATTTGTAATTATCTGTAATGTGCTCATGTTTCTAACCATCTACCTGAGGCATACCCTAAATCTAACTCAGGAGTTGAGTTTTTACAAGCATTTGATTGTAGAGAAATTATGAATCTCATTAAGCAAGCCTGTCGTTAAATAACTGGGTGGATATATGATGATGTTTTTCAGTTTTTAACATTGACTCAGAGTTGGTTTTTGAAAAATAGTTGCTGTTTAACAACAAGGACTTAGGAATCAGATTATCTGCATTCAAATCCCAACTCTACTTTATTCTGCTATCTTGGGCAAGTTACTTGACTTCTCTCAGCTCCAGTCTCCTCATCTGAAAAATTAGAGGAAATAAGAGTACCAACCTCATGAGTTGTTGTAATAACCTTGTACGTATTGAATGGAATAGCAGAGCAGTTGGCACACAGTAAATTTTCCACTCACAATAATTGACATTGGAGTGATCATGGTTATTGTATTCTCAGGTAGATCAATTTTTGGATGTGTACCCTGAAGCAGAATGAGTCGTAGAAGCATGATCTGTTGAATTCTGCAGTAAATGGGCAATGAAATTGTTCAGTCTATAGACAAAATTATAAACAATTTCTTTTTTGTTTTATTTATTTTCAAAGAAAATAATGATCTTTTTTTAAAAAAACTATACAATATATTCATTCATGTTAACTTGGGAAATCACTAAAGAATGGCTGTTTACTATTGAGTTATCAAAAGATTGTTATTTAAAGACTATTTGTGTTTAAGGAAGCTCTCTTGGATCTTTTCCTTGGAATCTTGAGAAGGTCTTCTGTGAATAGACAATGATTTGTTTTCTTTTAGGATATGCTAAGTAAAACCTCAAAAGGGGATGTGTAAATAGTATAAAATTCACATTCCTTCAACTTGTACTTAAATAAATAAATAAACCATTCAGCTACTGAAATCTCTTGAGATGACATCAGTTCTCTCATTTTTTTGCTCTGAAATGAGAGGAAAATAAGCATTTTTCTAATTATCTCCTCAGCAATTTCTCCAGGATTTATTTTTAATAGCCCCTTTGCCATTTCTCCTCCTTTTGGAATAAAATTTGGGAATCTCTTACTCTATTTTTTTTCAGAGCTACTTTTTGAGTTGTTTTCTATTCATTGACTCCAGAGGCCAGAAATATATTTCCTGTCTTTACCCAGATAAATTTATTAAACACTATTTTTGATGGGGATGAGAACATAGTTTAAAGCTTTGCTTTTCGTTTGTGGAAAAATGCTGAGAAGTGTAATCAAAGTTTCTCTTTCTTAGGGCGAATCGAATGTGTCTAGGTAATGACAGCAGAAAGACAGTGAGCTTCCTTCCCTTTATCTGCCCTGAATCCTTCCTCTGTGGCTCTGGCCTCCATGCGTAGCCGTACGGATCTTTCAGTGGAGCTGCCAAGAGTGTTCACGGCAGAGCCAATTAAGACACTTTGAAGTATTTCACAAAGGAGAATATTGCAGTTACTTGGACAGCACATTCTCAACAAAATACCCAATTTATGTCTGCTAGCTAGGGAAATTTATACTAAAATCACAGAATTATCCTTTATACTGAATGATATAACTCCAAACCACCAATGTCTTACATTGTTATTGGAGAGGAAATGTGTCTTCCTGGAGAGTTGAAGAATATTAATAATTGTCCACTCATTTTTCTCTGGCTCTGTAACTTGCTCTAAGGAAAACTGCAAGGTCAAAGCCATTGGGGATGGGGTGATTGAAAGGCTGTGTGAGATATTCTGAAGAATAAATAAAAACATGTTTTAGATTTGCTTTGGTTAGTTTCGATTAAGCCATTTCATTGTTAACTTGCATTAACAAAATGTCCTTATGACCATAAAATCACCTTATTTCAAAATTCTTACAGGAAAAATATAAAACTTATCATTGCATGTGTGACGCTTTCTAGCCTTTAATCCCTGTGGGTATTTCTTCCCCATTGAAATGATTATTTTTAAAGATCATTTTGATAATGCAATTTTCTTAAGGTAGCAACTATTGCAAAACAGAAGTTAATGTAGTTGTAGAATTTGTGAATGGCTCTGGAAGGAATAATCTGCCTTTTCTTTTCCCTCATGAGCCACTGTCTGATGATCTTTCTGTCTAGGTGTACTTATTATGCATTGCTGCCTAACAATATTTCAACAAAGTTATCAGCTTAAAACAATACTTATTTATCTCACAGTGATTGTGGGTCAGAAATCCTGGTACAGCTTAACTGAGTCCTCCGCTTAGAGTCTTACAAAGCAGTCATGGTATCATAAAGGGCTGTGGACTCATTTGAGACTCTACTAGGGAAGAATTCTCTTTCAAGCTCATTCAGGTTGTTGACAGAATTCAGTTCCTCGTGGTTGTAGGAATGAAGGCTTCAGCTTCTTCTTTGCTGTCTGCCAGAAGCCACTCTCAACTCCTAGAGGCTGCCCACAGTTCTTGCTATATGATTTCTCCAGTGCAGTTGCTTGTCTTCTCAAAGTCAGCAAGGTGGAGAGAATCCCGCAAGGCAAGGGCTATAATCTTATGTAACATAATCACATAATCATGAACACATGATCACATACATCCCATCAATTTTATCATTTTCTGTTGGTTAGAAACAAGTCACAGTTCCTGCTCAAACTCAAGAAAAGGGAATCATGTCGGAGATACCTGTCATGGTGGAGAAATACTTAAAAGAGTTTGCAATAGGGCCCCAGGCTCTTCTTGCAATAAAATGCATGCCTGGACCTCATGCCCAACCCGTAATCCGCTGGTACTAGTTGTAGTACCACGGGATTTAGTTGTTTGAGCAGCCTAACACATGATCTAATCATAAAAGTGATTGTATGATTGTAGACTTATGAAACATTCTATTTAAGTCAGATTCTGGTAGGTTATATCAAATCATCAAGTGGACGCTCATAGAGTAATTGCTACCGATGATAAAGGTTTAGGAAGGAAGGTTGATTCGACTACCTTCTTTTCCTTATGAAAAATAGTTTGTCTTGTTATTGTATATGAATTTAAAAGAAAACTTGATTCTTTCTTAATTCAAAATCAGAATTTATGATTAATAATTGGGTTGACCCAAACGAAATGACTGATATTCAACTTTTTTGACCTACCAATAATTTCACATGGTTCAACCTGATATCTCCCATGTATTTTCTTTCCTATAATGCAGGAAGAATTCTAAATTGTATATACATTATCAAATTCAATTCCCACAATAATACTGTATAGCACATGGAACAATATACATTGTATCGATGAGGAAATTGAGTCTCAGTGGGTTTATGTGTCCTGCCTAAATGGTAGGGTCCATAGTGGAATACAAATCTGCTGTTCAAAGCTTGTTCTTTTAGCCCCTATTCTAGGGCTGATATAAAAATAAAATAAAATAAAATAAAATAAAACCCTATAGATTAATAAATTCTACTGTTGCATTTTATCCCAGATGAAGTTATGTTTCATTTTTGCAGTAAGCACTGAAGAAAGAGTAGACAATGGGCAGCAAAGACTTTAGAGTCAGTATTCCTTTGAGTCTGCTGCCAGTCTGAGTGTCTTTCATTCTTTGGTATTCTGGGTCCTTTTAAAATTGTTTTCTAGCTTAGGTGTTCTGAAGTCTTACTGAGATGTCCCTAAGTGTGGATTTATTTTTATTTATACTACTCGGTATACATATTGCCTTCTATCTCATATCTCTAACAAGTTTTTAAAAATTCCCAGCTATTCTCTATTCAAATTTCATTTATTTCATTTTCTCTATTCTCTCCTCCCAAACATCTGATGGGATAAATGATGAATATTCTCATCCTATCTACCTTAGACTTAACTCAGGTTTATATATTTCCAGGCCTTTGTTTCTCTGTACTACAATCCAGATAATTTCTGCACATAACTTTTCCTATTCACTATTCCTCTCATTAGTTGTGTGTAACATGATGATTAATGCATTTGTTGGCTTTTTTTTAACTTTTGTTTTTTTCATTTTTAGATACTCAGTTAGATTCTTGCTGTTTGACTTGTAATGATACATAAAACTTCCTTGGACTTCACTTTTTTCATATATAAAATAGAAAAAAGAAAATTGTTCCTACCTCAGATAATTGTTGGAGAATGAAATCATTTCATGTATTTAAAGCTCTTACTCAGTGCTTGGCTCATAGTAATGCCTTATATACATATTTTTTCTACTATTTATTGAATTTACTTAATGATTATTTTTGTTTGCTTATTTTATCATTCCATATCTCTATCTTTTTGAAATTTATCTACTTATAAACAGAGAAAGAAAGATATTATTATCAGATCGTTTCAGTACGTGAAGTCCTTGAGGACATAAATCCGATGTTTGTCAGTCAGTGGCTTCTCATGGGGCATTGATTTTCTAGAGAAGGTTTATGTTTGCCACTACAGATCTCAGACCACATTAGCCCCATTCCAGGGTCCCAATTATAATCGAGATTCTTAGTTTCATCACCTCCATTTTCTATTGCTTAAGTGTAGATGCCCATCACAGTGCTAATATGGGCATAGGCCCACAAAGGCAATGTTGAGTTTCACAATTGATTACAACTCTTTCCCCATCCCACTGCCTTCATTGAGTTTCTTTACTTATTGAGAGTCTATAAATGTGATAAAAAATAGGGTTTTACATAAGTTATTAGGTAGTGATCATGTAATTCTAATTGTCTACCATACAACTGTAAGCAAAAGTCTCTAATTGAGTCATTACTCATGTAAAATTTATGTTGTAAGAGCAGCTTCCAAGTAAGTGTTTTTAATTGTTATAAATGTACTTACTATCCAACTTAACTTGCTACATTGCAACCAATTATAGGATGTTTTCTGTATTCTTTCTAATATGAGAACAGAAGGCTATGGTTACAAACTAAATATTTTTAATACATTATTTTAGATGTCGGATATTTTAGTATGATTCAGAAGCATTCTTCTGGTTCTCTTCCTTATTCATAGCTTGTCATTAGAAAAAGGACTTTTCTAAAATTAGTCTTGCTATTTCATTGAAGAACTCAACTAAATGATACTTACCAAAGTGAAATCACACCTCAGTTCTTTAAGTCTATACTGAATTCCAAAACTTCTAGCTTTTTTGAGTACATTTATATTCAGAAATAAATTTTTATATTTATTCAAAAAAATTTATAAACCTTCCTTCAGAGGCTTGAAAATGGTTTCATATTGCCATAGATACAGTAATTCCTTTCAGAATGAAATGGCAGAATAATGACACAGAGGAGCAGAGTCCATCAGCCATTCACACTGCCTGATTTAACCTTGGTCATCAAAGTCAATATGGAAATGAGCATTTCTATCTTTGAAACCTTTGTTTAATATTTTCAGAGGAAACATGATGTTGGGTTTTTTTCATGATGCTATACATTTTCCAGAAGCCATTTTCAAATGCCACTGCAGTGGGCCAAATTCCCTCTAAACTACATTCTAGCCTTTATTGTGTCTTCTGGCATATTATTGTTTTTGTTCCTATCACATGTTGTTATTCAGTGACAATAGGATCTTAACAGCAGCATTTGTGGTTGGGAATGCTAGCAAAAAATCTATGCCTGAAAATATAAAGACCGTGCCATATTTATTTTTTTTAAAGTCACTAAAAACCTTTAGCCCTTTGTATTACTCTTTTTCAACATTCTCACTCACCTTCTCTATTTTGAAATTGATCTGTGGCTTAACATTAATATGCTTCCTAAGGCATGTCTTATTATTAAGTTAAATATAGTTAGTGAAGGACTAGAATTTTTTTACACCTTCAAGTTTCCACAAAAGAAACATGTATTGCTTTCTACTTGTGTGCAAGAAAGCATTCATATTTATATTTGGATACACCGGGGAGTCTAGAACCAGGAGGGTGAAATATGAGAAGGTTTTGGTCAAACTAACTGGATTTCTAAACCAGATGCCTACTGTCTACTGCCAGTACCGTTGGTCAACTTGTCCAAATGATGTTTCCTTCGATAGACATCATAAACTTTCAAAAGAGAGACTGTTTTGGTTTGGAACCCTAGAGAGAAGACTTTAGATCATGAGGGTAGTCGTATCTAATTTAGGTTCATTTAAGTAATTAAAAAGTGGCAGAATTTTGGTTTTTGAGATTTTTTAAAATTTGAAACATGCAAAAATACACACTAAGATCAATTTTATAGAGACATTATGGAAGAGTGAAAATTATAGAATTGGAGGCTTCTGTTGACTTTGAATTCTCACAATGACTAGTTTTGTATCTTTAGGCAAACTGCGTAAGCTTTCTGAACTTCAGTATTCATATGCATAAAATGGTGATCTCATGAAAGATTTGTTGTGAGAATTAAATAAAATAATACAATGAAAAGATTCTCACTGCATGTTGTACATAGTTTTCAATCTTCAAATAATCCAAATAATTCTTTACATATAGTGGTCACTGAACAAATAAAACAAAAATATTATCTTAAGAAAGTATTGAATATTGAGGAATAAATCAAGAATATTGAAGAAGAAAGAATAACAATTCTGTGATGTAGCTTGTATCATAACAGTACCTAAAATAGTCCATTTCTCTTGGTGAATAAATCAAAGGATTAATAAATTGTAAGACCAATAGTCATAACTTAGAACCAATTTCTTTCCTTGCATATTGATGTTTATAATAAATTGCTAAATAGGAGCGAGCTCTCCTTTATTGACAATAATAGTGAGCAACTATTTTATACATTTTATACAACATTGTTTTCTACAATTTTATTGACTATACAGAAGATAGTAATATTTGCTTAACAGAAAATTTTTCCTGCACTTCCCCATTTCTACATTTATTATACATTTGAACCATCTGGAGACTTCATAAGTTTAAAAATGTGTGATTTGGAATGCTATCATTTATAAATATACACTATTTTCTAGATGAGTGAATGAATGTATTTTTTTATCTGCTCAATTTTTTATTCATTTACTCTTCTTTATTAAGCTCCTGATCTGTGCCAGGCATTTTGCTGGGCTCTGGGGAAACAGTGATGATGGCATGATCCTGTCCTTCAAAGTCGGTGCAGTTCATTGATTTAGTCAAACTTGGCTGAGTGCTAGACTATTAAAGTTCGTTACAAGAATGAAGTATAATTTTTAGGACCCAGATAAAGATTGTCACATGTGACTAATAATAAGACAGAATTGAATTAAAATCTTGGCTCTGCTCTTGAAGTCTATGTGATCTTGGATAAGTTTTTAACCATCCTTGTATCCCAGGCTCATTATCTGTGAAATAGTTTGTTTTACAAATTTAAACATATATGTGCATAACGATGCCTGTTTCACAAAGGTGGGGGATAAGTATTAATCTTTCCGCTACAGTTTCTGAAGACTTTCTATTCCATTTCCATATTTTTTTGTCCTATGAGGATAATACTCAGAATAATACCAGTGGTGGAAAACAGCCCCCGGACCAGAAAATGGACTCACAGACATCCTCAAATTTCTCTCAAATTAGGCTTATTTAACCATGCATCATTGCAAAAACAAATATGAAAAGGTAAAGGCAAAAGTAATGATGCATTTTAATGTCTGCGTGTTTACATCTGTTTTCTTAGATTTTATTCTGTGACTCAATTAGGAAGATAACCTCAAACAATTGTGCATAAAGAGAAGTCTGGAAATGCAATTTACTATGTCTATTATTTCTGCCCACATTAGTAATAACTACTGATGAACCACACATTTAAGATATATGGCGTAGGAGACATATGTGTAATCCAATTAGTCTTATTTCTTCTTAGAACCAACAATATTCGTTTATTTATAGCTTTAATAGCTTAAATTTTGCTGATGTTGTAATTTGAAATGAGCTTAGTCAAAGTAGCCTCTGACACCCGAAGATACCAGGTTTTGCTTTGACAGTTTTTTTTTTTTAAGTCCCTTATTATCTCAAGTTACAGCACGGTAAAGAGATGACTTAATTTATATTTAGTAAACTTTCAGAATGTCTGCAGTTTTGATAGTTTATAATTTACCGGAATGAGGGCATAAAGAAATTTGATGGTTGCTAAGGTGTTTATGGTTTCTTAAAAGAAGATTGGTTTTGTCATCTTGTTTTATCTTCTTTAAACTCATCAGTGAGCTTGTTTGAGTCTCAGAAAAACATCCCTTACGATCACCATGAGAGTAGGTAGGACTCTGGGATGACCATACTCAGTGGCATTTAATGTATATCCATTTGCCATTTTAAAGACATTTGGAGTCTGTTTTGATGCTAGACAAAGGTACATTTCTTAATCTGTTTCCAGTTAGCATTACCTCCAAAATTCTATTAAAAATATATTGTAGGTAAGAAGCATAATTTGTTGGAACCAACCCTGTGTGTTGAGTCTGCAAACATGGGTTCAAATTTTAGCTCAAATTAAAATATTTCCTTTCCATGTCACTTCACTTTTTGTTTCACATTTTATTCATCCATTAAAGAGGTATTCTTACTTGATCTGTGCATCTCTCAAGATTATTGTAAAAATTAAATAACGTATTTGAAATTTCTCATCAAGTAATAAATGCAAACTATTACTTAAAAGCTATGTCTCTAAGGTTCTTTCATGTATTATTATATTAATAATAAAACATTACAGTTGCTTAATAACTGTTAAATGGGTTGGTAGTAATGAATCTTGTTAGAATAGAATCAAATAACTAGTATAGTCCCTTGCTTTCAGAAACTGTAGCATTTAAAACAAACAGAAAATTTCTAGACATGTATACACTTGATATCATCTTTCTTGATACTCCTTTCCAGTGGAGTAAGATAAAACAAACAGCTCTAACATCTGTAAAATTAGAGTGTAGATTTTAAGCCTTTAGGTAGAATCAAGGGGTTAGCTTTGTCTCCTTGAGCTCTCTGACTTTCTGATTCTCAATTTTATCTCTGGAAGTGGACAAACATGGAACTTTTATCTACAATGGAAAAATTCCGTAGTGGAATTGATACTTTAGACACTGGATGTGACTTTTTGGATGCTTAAAGTATTGGGATTTGGAGAAACAGATATGACAACTCATAAGTCAAGAAACTAGTCAGACAAGGGAAGTTGAGTTTCGTGAGAATGTG
Source organism: Indri indri (assembly GCA_004363605.1). Taxonomy (NCBI): domain Eukaryota; kingdom Metazoa; phylum Chordata; class Mammalia; order Primates; family Indriidae; genus Indri; species Indri indri. The sequence goes on along the minus strand of RJWJ010014105.1, from coordinate 29,742 downwards.
GTGACAGATAATAGATGACAACTTATATAAGCAGTTAGTATAAACCAAAACCCACTAATATATCCCTTTACTGTATTATGAAGGTATGACAGATGTGCACAATCACAGTCATTATTGGTGCATGTAATGTTAATTAAGTCAAATGGATATTCAGCATGAGAACTGTTCACAAGTCTCTAGCTACATTTCAAGGATGAGATTCATTGGATTCCAGCAAGACAGAGCCAGCAAAGGACTGGTGTAATGAGCAGGAGAGCCACCTAAGACCTCTGGCACCAAAGAGTCCAAGTTATTGAAACGAAGTAGGAAGTGATGCCTTAATCTCATGGGAAAGCCAGAAGTTTAGTTACCAGAATTAGCATAAGGCCAGAGCTGGACCAACTACTAGATTTAAATTGATTCTGATCCTTCTCAGCATTGATTTTTAAAATTCTCCTTTTACTAGAGAAAGGATATGAATTGAAATATTAAACTAAAGATAAGTAACAGGAAGGTGTCTATGGCACTAACTGTGGAAGTATTAATAAAAGGAATTTTGGGGGTTAGGAAACGAAGCAGGACAGGAGAATCTACCTTGGCTGAGCCTTTTAAATCTTGCCATTACTGTCTCCATCTATCTTTTTATTTTAGCTTATAATTGTTTCTTTTTCTTTCCCAATTTTCCTTTTTAATCTTCTCAAAGGAGGAAATCAAATTGGTGAACCTAATATCTCTGCTGACTCTACAAAAGATTTCTAAGATTTAACAATCAGCTTTGATATTTATTATATAGAAATTAAAGTTTAAATATTATTTATATAAGTGACATTTTTCTCTGCTTTGAAATAAATAACTTAAAGTATTGTTCTCTGAATAGTTAAATAAATTGTGTCTGTTTTATTTTTGTCTCTCACTGTGTTCTCCTGTGGGTCAATTGCTCTATTTATAGCAGAGATTAACTTTATTTATTCTTTTTGTTTATTTTTATGTTTTTATTTTTTTTATTTCAGCATATTACAGGGGTACAAATGTTTAGGTTACATATATTGCCTTTGCCCCACCTGAGTCACAGCTTCAACCATGTCCATCCCCAAGATGGTGTGCACTGCACACATTGGGTGTGGATATACCCATCCCCTCCTCTCCCCTCCCACCTGCCCGACACCCAATGAATGTCACTGCTATATGTGCACTTAAGTGTTGATCAGTTAATACCAATTTGATGGTAAGTACATAGGGTGCTTGTTTTTCCATTCTTGAGATACTTCACTTAGTAGAATGGGTTCCGGCTCTATCCAGGATAATACAAGAGGTGCTAGATCACCATTGTTTTCTTTGGCTGAGTAGAACTTCCTGGTATACATATACCACATTTTATTAATCCATTCATGTATTGATAGGCACTTAGATTGTTTCCACATCTTTGCAGTTGTGAATTGTGCTGCTATAAACATTCTAGCACAGATGTCTTTTTTATAGAATGTCTTTTTTTCCTTTGGGTAGATGCCCAGTAATGAGATTGCTGGATCAAATGGCAGTTGTACTTATAGCTCTTTGAAGTATCTCCATATTACTTTCCACAGAGGTTGTACTAGTTTGAACTTCCACCAGCAGTGTACGAGTGTTCCTATCTCTCCATATCCATGCCAATGTTTATTGTTTTGGGACTTTTTGATAAAGGCCATTCTCACTGGAGATAAGTATCTCATTGTGGTTTTGATTTGCATTTCCCTGGTGATTAGAGATGTGCATTTTTTCATGTGTTTGTCGGCCATTAGTCTGTCTTCTTTTGAAAAGTTTCTGTTCATGTCCTTTGCCCACTTTTTAATGGGTTGTTTGATGTTTTTCTTGCTGATTTTCCTGATTTCTATGTAGATTCTAGTTATCAGCCCTTTATTGGATATGTAGCATACAAGTATTTTCTCCCATTCTGTAGGTGGTTTGTTTGCTCTCATGATAGTTTCCTTGGCTGTGCAGAAGCTTTTGAAGTTGATCAGGTCTGATTTATTTATTTTTGTTGTTGCTGTGACTGCCTTTAGGGTATTCTTCACAAATTCTTTGCCTAGGCCAATGTCTATAAGAGTTTTTCCAACATTTTCTTCTAGAATTCTTATAGTTTCATGCCTTAGGTTTAAGTCTGTTATCCACCGTGAGTTGATTTTTGTGAGAGGTGTGAATCCTGTTTCAGTCTTCTGCATGTGACTATCCAATTTTCCCAGCACCATTTATTGAATAAAGATTCTTTTCCCCAGTGTATTTTTTTGTCTGCTTTGTCAAAGATTAGATGGCTATATGAGGATGGTTTTATATCTGGGTTCTCAGTTCTGTTCCATTGGTATATGTCTCTGTTCTTGTGCCAGTACCATCCTGTTCTGGTATGTGTTACTCACTGTGTTTAAGAATGCATGTGTTCCATATATGTTAGCTACATTTAATTCTCTCAAAAATATGAGATTTTTGTTGATAGAGCTAAATGCTAATATCTCTTATATATATGAAGATACTGAACACAATGTAATTGGTAACATCAATTTAATTATTGCATAATAGTTCACTGTGTGAATGTAGTGATTTACTTAACTATTCTTCTTAAAGAATTAAGGTAATTTTCCATTTTCTATTATTGTAAACAGTGACAGAATTTGTTTTTTAAATTATTTTGTGCCTAACATTTTTTTCTGTAATTAAGATAATTGCCTTAGGATAAATTCTCATAGTATAAATCTCTAGGTCCAATTAAATAAAATTTAAGATATCTGTTTTCACATTGCTTTGGACAAAGACTGTTCCAATCTGTCCAGTGCTGATTTACCTTAAGAATTTTGAAGCAACATTACCAACTTATCTTCCTTGTCTTTGCCCTATCCTTCCTTGCTCTTTTTTGTTTATGTTTTCACTCCCATCTTTATTTCGTGTTAATTATGTTGTCTGCCGAATCTTTATTAAGCTTTCTGTCACTAAGTTTGCATCTTTTTCTTTACTGTCACTCAACTGTTATGTTTATATTTAATTACTATATGCTCCTCGATAATTGATAAAAGGAGACCATTCCAAATAAATATCAGTAAACCTATGCAACATTTTTTAGAACATCTTTATTGAGGCATATTTTATATATCACATGCACCCATTTCAAGAATACAAGACAATGATATTTATTATTTTTACTGAGGGGTGCAACTATCACCATAAATCAGTTTTAGGACATCTTCATGACCACAATAAAATTCCTCACATCTATTTAGTGTTAATCCTTCTTTCTATTCCCCCAGGCAACCACTTACTTACCTACTTTTGGTCAGTAAAATTTGTCTTTTTATGACATTTTATATAAATGGAATTATGCAACATGTGGTACTTTGTGAGTGACTTCTCTCACTTGGTGAACTGTTTTTGAGGTTCATCACGTTTAGCATGTATCAGAACTTCATTACTTTTTATGGCTGAATAACATTCCATTGCATGGATATACCGCATTTATGTATCCATTCATTAGTTAATGAACATTTGGGGTTGTGTCTACTCTGGTTATAATGAATAATTTTTCTATACATTTTTGTATGAACATATGCTTCATTTGTCTTGGCTATATACCTACGAGTGAAATTTCTGGTTCATATGGTAACTACTCATGTATATAACTACTTGCGGAACTAAGTTTTCCGAAGTGGCTGTACCATTTTATATGTCCACCAGCCATATACAAGGTTTCTTTGTTTCCTTACATCTTTGTCAGTATCTGTTATATTCTGGCTTATGGCCATCCTAGTGGGTAGGCAATGGCATATCATTAGGGTCTTAATTTGCATTTCCTGAATGACTTATGATGTTTTTTGTTTTTTCATGTGCTTATGAAACAAGTTTTTGAATCTTTATTGAAGTTGAATTAATATAATCATTAAGAATCTGAAGTTTGGACTCAGAACTGGCTTAAAGTCCATCCAATGCTGCTTCTTACCACTTCTGGGTGAACATCCTGACCCTCCTGAACCAAGATTTCTTTCCCATAAAAAGGGTAGAGCAACATTTTGCTCATTGCGCTGCGGATGATTAAATGATATAATGTGTATAAAGGGGCTAGTTGATTGGAAAAACTCAATAAATGGTACTTCTTGTTAATAAGCTTATCTATATTTATCCTTTTGAGAGATGCTTGAGTGATTCTCAGACTTTCTGGTCTTAGGACTCCTATACTCTTAAAAATTTGGGGACTATAAAAATATTTTGTGTGGATTAGATTTATTGATATTTGTTGTATTAGATATCAAAACTGATACATTTTTAAAAACATTTACAAATTAATTTTTGAAATAACCATAATAAACCCATTATAAGTTAACATAAAAGACATTTTTATGGAAAACAAAAACATTTTAAGAAACAAAATAATTTAAAAGAGTACTTTTTTTTTTTTTTTTTTTACATTTTACAAATTAAATCTATTGAATGGTTCAATAGATAACATCTGGATTCTCCTATCTACTACAGTCAGTCTGTTACATTATCTTCTCAGGTAGCCTCTGGAAAAAATCCACAGTTAACTCCTGAGAGAATAAGAGTGAAAAAGGCAAATAAGTTCTTAGTATGATTATGAAAATAGTCTGACTTTGCACATCTCCCGATGGGTTCTCCAGGCCTCCCAGAATCCCTGGACCATACTTTGAGAACCGTTGCCATAGGTTTATGAGAGAATTTTTCAACCCAGTTAATTAGGCCCTATTTATACTCAGCATGATTTGGGACTTACTTTTGAAAAATTTTATTACTGGAAAGGAAGTGTATGTGAAATTTTTGTGATATTAGGAAAGATCATCAAATTATGAAAAAAAGAATTATAGAACAGATAATATTATGAAAAAAATTGTGTGAAGAAAGCATATTGTAGGAAACTGGGAAATGCTTGTGAGATATTGGTGAGGAATGTCTTAAACTATACAATAGTTCTTGGAGGATAGAGACTGTGTTTCACAGATGACTGACTGCAATTCTTTTTACATACGCAAGTACTCCATAGTTATTATTGACTGGCTGCACAAATAAAGAGTGGCTAAATTTTAGGTACTCAAATTACATAAGAAGAAAATATGTGCTCACTTTTCTTCCATAATTTACAACCAATGAATTGACTGTTCTATATTTTATTTGGGTGGAAGGGCTTGGACTGATGTCCCATTTAAAGAGGCAGGTAATAATTATTTGATGATAAAGATTAAATTCCAGAATACCATATGAAAGTTTCTCATGAAAATCAGCATGAGGAATAACTTGTATAGTATGGGTTCTAGTAACTCAGTAATTTAATTTATAGTCAAATTATTTGGGCTTAATGACTCACAGGGTATTATATAAAGTAAAAAATTTCTTCAAAATTAATTTTTGAGTCAGAAAACACTAGGAACTTTCCAAGTGTATTTGGCATAACTCTAGTCCTTTCGGAAAAAAATAGTATTAAATTTTTTTCATCCAGACAGGTTTGATGTACATTTAGCACATTGACTCATTCATTCATTTGTTCATTCACTCACTCATTTATATCACTATATATGATAGTGCTTTGGGAGAAGGTTCTTCCCCCCCGCCCCCCCCGAAATATGGTCAAGCTCTATAGAGAGTGTTGAAGACTAGTGACATATGCAGGGAAGTACCACATATATTATATAATAGACTGTCATGGTTAATTTTATGTGTCTACATGAGTAAGCCACTGGGTTCCCAGATGACACAGTATTTCTGGGTGTGTCTGTGAGGGTGTTTCTAGATGAGATTAGCATTTGAATTGGTGGACTCAACATATTAACAGTAGATCCCCCCAACCCCTGCCAATGTGTTTGGGCATAATCCAATCCATTGAGGTCTGGAATAGAACAAAAGGTGGAGGAAGTAGGAATGTACCCCTCTTTCTCTTGCATTACTGCTTGAGAGAGAATATCTCATCTCATTTTCTCCTGTACTGGGACTGGGATTTACATCATTGGTTCCCTCTGGTTTTCAAACCTTCAAATTTGGAATAGATTATACCACCAGCTTTCCTGGGTCTCCAGCTTGCAGAGAATAGATCATGGACTTCTCGAGAAAGCCTCCATAATTGAATGAGCCATTCCTCACTGATATATATATATATCATGCATATGTATATGTCATCCTATATATATACATATATATATATATATATATATATATATCAGTGAGGAATGGCTCATGCAATTATATATTTCTTTCTTTCTTTCTTTCTTTCTTTCTTTCTTTGCTGGTTCTGTTTATCTGGAGAACCTTCAGTAATACACAGACTTATGTAAAATGGACCATGAACTTTCAGAAAAGAAATGCTGTGATCATGGAGAAAGACTTCTCTATGGAGAATAAGTCTGAGCTACATTGATTATGGAAGGAAAAGTAAGGCTTTTTCTGATAAATGAGGCATTTGACTTGACAAAGATTTAGAGTGACTTATATGGTATCACATCTAGATACCCTTCTGCATACTCAGGTCTCTTATCTTAGCTGCTGCTTAACACCACTTAATCTAGAAACATTTAAAGATGATAAATCTTTAGGTTTGAATCTCACATCTGCTACTTACTAGCTTTATAATTTGGGAAAATGATCTAAGTCCCAGCTTGTCATTTATAAAATGGGAGTAAGAATGCTTTCCTTGAAGCATTGTTATAAGGCATAAATATATACACTGAAATCCATCAGCATGGTGTCTAACCCCTTGTAGACCTACAAATAAATTATTGTTATTATTATTGATCCTTATCCCTCAGACACCCATCTTCTGGCAAAGATCACACTTGAAATACTATCGGCATGGTACAATACCAATATCGGAAGAATGGCTGGCTGAGAAGGTGGTCTTAGATTCCTATCAAGGACATTCCATTACTGGAAATAATTTCCTTTTTTATATTTCAAATCACCTTTCTTGAGCAACTAACTAGTATTTTTCTCATATAATGATTGACAGTAAGAAAGAAACAGGGATAACATATCAAAATTATGAAATATTGATCTATTCAGAAATGCTTTTAGACAGAAAATCTTAGTTATAATGCAAGGTGATATAGTAAAATGAAAGTAAACCATAGTATTTATAAATTCATGTATAAAAATGTAAAATATGGCAAATTTATTCTTAATGAAGTTTTAAGAAAATTTATATAAAAGCTAATCTCAATTTTCTTCACCTTCACTTTCTAAACATCAATATGTACAAAGGAAAATTCTTTAAAATTTTGATATAGGGTAATAAGAGTTGCATTTGAGAATTTTTAAAGGGTTGGATAAAATTAGAATATTTTCAAGAGAAAATGGATATTATAAGAGAATTGATTATAGAATGCAAAATTTGAACCAGAATGGTATAATAAAAACATGTGTACCACATATGTAAAGAATTTTCAGGGTTCTTTTTCCCCCCTGAAGAACATTTCTGAATTCTTTAGGCTCTTAACACCTTAATGTATCTATTTTAGCATGAATAGTGATAAACAACTGCAATCTTAGGATCTTTTAAAATAATCCAAAGATATTTTTTGACAGAAAATGAGAATAGGAAGTAAATTTTCCTATCAAGTTTTAGGTTTGCAGTAAATAGCTGTTTTCCTACTGTGAAGAACATCAGTTCCTTATGTAACACAATTATTCACTGTACACGTAGAACATTGATAGCAGGAACATTCCTATTTGTCACATTCACAGTTGCCAGCTTTTAAACTTTTAATGTTTTACTGTTAAACTTTGCAATTAAATTTAGTGTTGTAGCTTTGAAATAAATGCTAGGTCACATTTAGTTAGTTGGATTTTGACATTGTTTTCCAAGAGTCAAGAGGTAGCTGAAGTTCCTGAGGGCCTAAAAATAGTTCTGAAACAGAAGTGTATACCCTAGGGGCATGATTATCTTTGTGAGCATGCAATTGTATTTTCAACACAATTAGCTGCCTAACTGTGTGACTAAACTTTTCTGTGTATTTGCACATGTAAGTAATTATGACAGAATTAAAATCTGAGGAGTTCTCTGCCTACTTTGTTTCTCTTTATGGCTAGAAATAAAAACACGTATTGAAAACAATTCTAATTTGTAAACTCATTCATTGATTGAACCAAATGTAAAAGGATATTTTTCATTTATTTCTTACCAAAACATAAAAAAGGATAATAGGGACTATGAGTAAACATAAAAGAACTTACAATAATCTGCTAGCACCATTTCTGGAATCATTATCCCCTTTACACAACACACACATCAATTTACAGTACATATGTTAATATGAATTTATAAATATATATTAATTTAGTGTGCACTAACAATTAATTACCATAATTTTCTTTATTTATAGTTCCGATTTATATTTTCTGCCCTCCAATGTACTGTTTTCCTATAATTTAAGCAGCAACTTTATTTCCATTAACTTTTTATATGACTCGTGCTTTACACTGCTGCACTTTACTGTGAATCTAACTCTGAACAGAACATTTAATACACAGCTTAGTATACTTTTGCTATATGAGTTTATTCTTTATACCAATCACACAGATGGAGGCCAACTTATAAGACATTTACAAGTACCACCTGTGCCAAATGGCAAGCTAGCATTATCTGCCTTATGTGAAACTTCCATTGGTTATCTAAATGAAGAATATGTATAATAAATAATGAGCACATTATAAGAAAAAAGTATAGTAGGTAGATCAAGTATCAATTTCCTTCATTTTATCCATTCCTGCTATTTGAAACATTCTCCTGTAAATGTCAAAAGTGTATTTTAAATCTTTCTGTATTGCTTGGTAAAGTATCCTGTATTGCAATGTAGCCATTCACATCCTAATATTACTTTTTAAATTATAAAGGCCACTCTATATTTGTATTAGTTGGATTGAGCTTATTCATTTTTAAAAATTCTAACGTAGTTCTCCAAAGTTCTATTCAATTACTTTAAACAATGCAGGCATTTAAAATCGAGTAATCAGTTTTTCCAACCATTTTTTAAGGGTGTCTCTTTTTATGCATAGTTAAGTGCGATTTTGCTGTTAAATCCCCAGCTCCACTGAAATAAGCATTTTAATTCAGCAATCTGACAATCTTTAATAATATACGTTGCCTGGCCCTTTTGCTCTCTCAACCTAACAATTCAGTTCTCATTTTTTTTTAAAAAATGAGCATGTAACTATCTCAAGCAGATAATTGTCAGTACTAGATTTAACGATCTCAAGTAGCAGGACCCCATTTGGAGCTCTTTGGTAGTTCTTGTGGCTAAACAGCCTCAGCGTCAAGAAGTCATTAGTGACTTGGTTGGAGCTAAACTCATTGCATTTAGATTCGCTACCAGGGAAGATGTAGAACAGGTGAGTCTTCATCAGAGCAACCCTTCATTGCCTTCATTGAAAACAGTTATTAAGAAGCCCATTGTTTTCTTGCAGACAAGACATGAACGACTCACCTTTATTCTTGTTTCCTATTTTCTATACTTTGAAATGACAGAATCATTTCTGTCGTTCAAAGTTTTGCACATAAAAGGTGCTCAGCACATTTTCAGTGGTTTTTTTTTTTTTTTCTTTTTTTTTTTTGCTTCCACCCTTTAAAGTACTGGAAACAAACTGTCAATACTAAACAAAAACCAAGATGCATGTAGCTCAGGGACTACAGTCATTCCTGATTATTGCAAGCAAATTTGTACTCCTGACTAGGTATGACAATGCCTATTCTGATGTCTGTTTGTTTGTCCCAAATGACTCAAGGAAATTTTCTATGGAGATTTCTGAAAGTCTTCCTCTGTGTAGCTCTGTCCTCTCTGGTACAGTGCCCCACAAATTTAGCTACCTTAGCTCCTCAAAATTTGACCTCTCTCCATAGCTGAGCAAGACTGCCGGCCTCTGTTTGGGTTTACTCTCCCTGTGATTTGGTCCAGAAAGTATTTCCAATGTTTGGTTGCAAAATTAGGATAATCGTGTATTTCTGACTTAATTATAATTACTGCCATGGCCCAGATGTTTGAATGGGTGTGTTCATTCAGCTGTGCTCAGTTCTACTTTAGCTCCTTTTAAATTTCCATATCCGTTTTAAGAGTGACAATAAACTAACCAAAGCAAACTAAAGGCCAACAGTATGTACCAGGTTAAATGATGGCTTCTCAGAGCATCTTGTCATCATAGTGGACACACAGATGTCATGTTAAAAAAAGATCTTAATTACAACACTTGATGATTAAGTATATTTAGTTTGAATTTATAGAAGAGATACTAACTGTGGCAGTTTAATTTATTGAGACATTAATTTGTATTTTGTTCTTACTGCCCATTGTTTTCTTGTAGACGAGACATGGAAATATTGGAAATATTTTTACTTCCTCTATTATTAATATTAATAGAAATTTACACACAAAGGAATCTGGAAATGTGATCTCTTACCTCAGAGGCTTCGGTGCTGCAGATTTAAAGCACAAGTTACCAGATATCCATAAGCCAGCTCACTCCTATTATTTGTTCAAGTCTGAGCTCGTTTAGGAGAATTACAATGGATTGTTCTGGCAGGAGGATGGAGTGGTGGGATTTTTAGGAAACTGAAGTAACCAGAGGCTTGTGAGGGCTCATAACAGACTGGTTCTAGGTGGTTGAGAGACTTGAGGTTGAAAAGAAGCTCTCTGCTCCCTCACAGTGTCCTGCAGAGTGGTGAACCTCAGGAGATGGGAACCAAATAATAATAACAATGTTTTGATCTCCACTAAATTGCCATATTTTGGCAAAAAATTCTTTTCCTATGGTTGACACTAAAGTGGAGCTGGCAACGTGTATTCATCAGGGTTCTGGTTCTTCCCAAGTGTCCAGCACTGAGATACTCCTTCTGGTAGATTTTCCCCACCCCATAATTTGTTCTGTCCTCAGTAGTTGTTTTTTTGCAAGGCTTTGTGTAGTTTCTTCTCTGCATTTACAGCTCAAAGATTCCAGGAATCTTGTATGGAGATTTATGGGACTCTTTGTCTTCATCACTCGGTCCTCTCTGGTACACTGGCCTACAAATTCCAGCTACCTCACCTCCTCCAACCGAACTTTGATCTCTGTCTCTTCAGCTAAGCGTGATTGGCATTCCCTGCTTGGGTTTCCTCTGCCTGTGTCTAAGTCTAGAAAGTGCCTCAAGGCAGAAATCCAGGGCGATGGTAGGATACTCCTTTCCTCGTTTGTTCTGCTCCTCATTGGAAATACAGTCCTGTAGTGTCTGTTTTCCAATGCCTGCAAAAAGCTGTTTCACATATTTTTCAAGTTTTCTAGTAGTTTATGACCGGAAGGCCGATCTGCTGCCACTTATTCTCAGAGCCAGAAGCAGAAGAGGGATATTTAAAAAATAGATATAAGCATATGGGTCTTCTGCTTAGAGCTCTTCAATGACTTTCCACACACGTAGGGAAAGATTCAAAGTCCCTCGCGAGGCCTGTTCTCGGTGTATTCTACCAGTGGAGCTTCATCTCAGCCACTATAATTTTCACCCACTAGTCTACTTATTCTCACTCTGTTTTAATATTCCAGGCTGCTGTCCACATTCCCATTTCAAGACCTTTGTAACTCCAGCATGGATATAATCAAACTTGCTCAGTGTCTGCTCCTGAACTATTCAAGTATGGGCAAGAGTGCAGGGTCACACATGACAGCCTGGCCACTAGGACCCTCTTATAACATATGCATATTTCCTTTGGTTCAGCATAATCAAAGAGTATTATTTGAAACTTTTTGGTAACAATGAACAAAGGTTAAAGTATGAAGAATTTTTAAAAGTTTATTGTGAACACAAAGCCCTTTGACAATAGAAGATATATTTTGAGAGTGTAAAAAAATATGATATATCTTTGATTATGAAAAAGAGCAGTGTTTTGAAATTTAAATCTTGTCATTTAAGTAGTTATCACAAAAGAATATTCACTGTGAGTTTTCAAAAACATTATACGCAACTAATTATATTTAGTAAAAAGGAACATTAAGAGGAAGCACTCCATAGAACTGATAACTTGAATGATTCTAAAATAGGCAGCCTTTTATCAATTTTCACTTTCTGATTTTACCAATGTTTTGCTTTAATTACACTGTTAAGTTACATTTTAGGATTCCCACCAAGTCCAACACTCTCACACCTCCAACCTTTAGCTATCAAAAGTCCTCTAAGGTATAACTCTACCTCTAAGATTTTTTTCTAATTCAGTAGCCGAAAAGAATGGACAATCCTGACCCCAATAGGGGCATGATTTTCCTAAATTATCTTTTGTAGAAAGCTCTTCTAACATGTAATAATTATTTTTTTTCAAATCTAAATTTTATTTTTTACCTCTTCAACAAAGATGGTCCAACACGATTAAAAGTTATTGATCAGTTGAGTAGACTCTGGACTTGGGCCTACATAAAACAACTCCAAGGGGCACTATTTATATCCTAATCCATGGAAATAGGACCCCCTGCAGCTGTGCAGAACATATTCTGTCTGGCTATTTGTGATGGGCCTTGGTCTAAAAGGCAAAGTCATTGCATTTGGAGAGAAAGTTATTTAATTTTGCATTCTCGAGGTCATAATTATAAATAATGTAAATGTTATTTTTAAAGGTCAAAAGTTTGGAAGATGTTGATAATAGCACTTTTTTTTGCACAAAAGACACTTTGTCTAAGCATAACATTATATATGAAAAGCTTCATTTTGTACTATTCATTATTTCTGTCCCTTTCTTTATCCACTTTTTCTCTTTTTTAAGGTTAGAAGTATTTTTAAATTGCAAGGTCAAATGCATTTTTACGGATGTATTAGAAGGCATGGAATATCATATATAAAAGAAAAATGTGTTTTTTTGACGTCAGGAACAGAATGTCTCAGGCTAGGGGAAGGAAAAGGGACCCAAGACCTGCAATGAAGTCTTAGTGCTATGTAGAGAGCAAATCTGTGAATATATCACACTCCTTAGGGCAACTGGTGGCCAAAGGCTGTGGCGATAATCCAGGGGACCAGAAACTCACAAAGCTAAGGCAAGGATTCGTAAGATTCACATTCAGTTTACATTGGCTGAATGCCTATATTTCAGGTGATATTCTTAGTTACATTGACATACGTAACTTAAACATTATTTAAAGCTAAGATATGCATCAAAAGGAGAAATGTGCCAACAGGCTAGAGACAGGAAAAATTAGAACCAAGCAGGCAAGAAAAAGAAGTGCATGAGAGAAAGCTGCAGATACAACTAGAGGGAGACTTGGAAGAATAAAAGTAGCAGCCTAAAGCCATCAAGGAGGACAGCTGTGACTCATCAGGAGAAAGGCTCCTCAACATGAAGATGATGGTGATAAGAATGATCATAATTATGTTTACAATGCTTATATATCAGGTGCTAGACTAGGCATTTTATATGCAATGCTGCATTAAACCTCACAACAACGTCACATTGTAGACATAATGTAGGTTCCGCGATGGGTCAAAATGCCAACTTTGCTATTGGTGGTTGCATTGGAGAATGCAATGAATTCCAAGTCAACTTGAATCCTAATGGCCTTCTTAAAAAGTGTTCTGTCGGAATTGAATTTACCCACTCAGCCTCAGTCACAGGCCAAACATCTACTCCCACCTAAGAGAGGAGAGAAACTAGGTGATGTGTGTTCATACCCTTTTCTTGGCCTTACAAATAGATACATCCTCTCTTCCTTTAAAGAGTGGGAGTAAGCAGTGGAAGAGGTTGTTTCAGTTAGAAATTGCATTTGACTGCTAGTCACAGACATTTCAAAAAGTGGCTTAACCAATATAATGGTTTTATTTTTCTCTTGTGACAAGAAGTCTGGAGATACATCATTGCTGGCATTAAAATATCAGGGTAAAGCTTTCTGTGATTCTTTTGGACTTTCTCTAGAAGCTAAAATATGGCTGCTTAAACAATAATGTTCATATGCTAAGTTGTAGGAAGGAAAAAAACAAAAGGCAAAATATTACAAGCAGGTTTAGTCTGTCCCCACATCCAGCCCCCCACCTTATACAAGGAGCTTTCTCAGCGTTCCTGCCCAATGACTTTTACATACATCTTATTGACCTATGTCGCAGGGTCATCCCTAGCTGTAAGGTGGGCTTGGCATGTAGATTTCAGCTGGGCATATTGCTTCCCTAAATCATTGGGGTTCTGTTAATATAAAGGAAGACCGAATATTGAATAGGTAAGTAGCTATACAGGGAATGTTACCCCATAAGTGTTTCTTCTTGAGGTGAAGTTCCCTTACTAAAATACAAATAAAGGAAAATGAAACTTCAAATTCTAAAATTATTATTATCCTCTTTTTATAGTTGTGATACCCATGGCTCAGAAAAGCTAAGCAACATGATCAAGTTCACACTTCTGACAAGTGAATTTATCGTCGAACACAAAACTGACTCATTTAAGAACTCAATTTCTTCAGCATTTTTTAGCTCTTTTCTTTTTCTCAGGAGTAACTCAAGGGCTTGCAGATTGCAATGCATGAAAAAGCGCTCTTAGTTAATGGGGAGGGGATACTAAACCAAAAAAAAAATAGTTCTACCTTCAAGGTACAGTGATGTGAAGTCAAAATACCATTGTGTCTCAAAGAAGTTTTATGCTAGAAGGTTCTCAAAATATGTTCCTGGATTATACACATCAGAATCATTTTACCATATACCCCAGGGTGGAGCCTGGTAACTGTGTTATGATAAGCTCCAAAGAGTATCCACACGCATACTAAAACTTGAGAACCTCTCAGAGTGGGTGAGATTACTTTCATCAAGCATGGAAACATTGTTGGAGGTGGTGTGTTTAAGCTAGTTTTGGAGAAGGGAAGACTTAGAAACATGGAAATAAAATTTCACAGGGAGGGCACGGATGTGAGCAATAGTATGGATGAGGAAAAACATGTGGCATATGGATATTAGAGAGGAGGCTCGGAATGCACAGAGAGCTGGGAGCAATCAGATTAAAATGAGAGGAGACCAGAGTGATTGTCCTCTACAATTACAATGGCAGAATAGATAGAAAGATAGGTGCACTGGTCTCAAAGACCCTCACATAGGCAGAGAGATTGTTATTCACTGCTAAAAATACAGGGTATGCATTGTATTTAGAAGGAAATCACACTCATCTAAATTAGCACAATATGTACATAACATGTACACACACACACACACACACACACACACTCACATACACACATTTATATCTCCCAGCAAATGACCTTACTCAGCTGATTCCACTACCTATTCATAGGTGACACGGTTAATCCAGGGACAAAGGGCAGGATGAAAATCCTGATATCCCACTGGTTCAGCTGCAAAAGAAGCTTCATAGGCAAAAGTAATAAGGGCCTCTGTGAGGAGGGGGGTCTGCAGACGAGTATAAAGCTGTCCAAGGAATATTTCCAACTATATTCCACAACGCTTTCTGTCTGTAACTTTTCTCTTTGCTCCATACGTGCTAGCATGTTCTTATTTAATGAATATCAAACTTTATGAAATAAAGGAAGAATCTATTAGTGAACGCAATTAAATGAAAATCGTTGGGAGCTTTTGGAGATCATTTTTATAACCTTGACAGATAGAAAATTCACATGTCCTTTCCTACAAATGCCTTAGAAATAAATCACTTTGCATTCTTTGTGTCATTGGCATTAAACCACACTAATTTAATAAATTAAAAAGGAATTTAACAATGCTTACAAGTATTTCTACCAAAGTGGTATGATAAATAACCCATATGAACTAGAGATTAGGTAAAAATGGCAAAACTCAACTGACCTTAGATTTAGTTTGAGGAAAAAAGTCTAATTATTCAAAGGCATGCGTGGTCAGGACTTAACTATTGAGTACTCTTTGGCATAATATCCTTTTCTCTTTATTTTAACATATTTAAAACAGCCTTTCCATACTGGAAATTTGATGCATAAACTTAATTTTGTTATCTAACTGATCGTTAGAGTACATTTATAAAATTATACTTTTATTTGATGTAAGTATGAGTGTCTAAAAGAAATAAAATTCTACTATGAGTATAATGCAAAACCAAACTGATCCGCTTTTGAATATGTGTACATTTTATGAACTTTTATCTATCTCATCACTGCTTTTAAGAACACTATTCTGCTGCTTAATTTTTTTATTTGTGCAAATTTATGGGGTACATGAGAAATATTGTTACATGCATATAATGTGTAGTGACCAAGTCATGATATTCAGGTTGCCCTTCACCCTAGTACAATACATTTTTTGAGTATAGTAATTCTACTATGCTACCTAACATTGAACTTATTCCTTCTATTTTACTGTATGTTTGTACCTTTGCCCCACTTCCCTTCATCCTCTCCCCTCTCCCTACTCACTCTTCCCAGTTTCTGTTGTCTATTTTTCTACTCTCTACTACCATATGTTCAAATTTTTTGGCTCCCGTATGTAAGTGAGACTATGTGATATTTATCTTTTTGTGCCTGGCTTATTTGGTTTGAGATAATGATCTCCAGTTCCATCCATGTTGCTGCAAATGACACAATTTCATTCTTTTTTATGGTTGAAAAGTATTTTATTGTGTATATATACACATTTTCTTAATCCATTCACCTGTTGATGGACACTTAAGTTGATTCCATATCTTTGCTATTGTGAATAGCACTTCAATAAACATGTGAGTGCAGATATTTCTTTGATATATTGATTTCTTTTCCTTTGGGTAGATACCCAGTAGTAGGATTGCTGGATTGAGTGATAATTCTATTTTTAGTTTTTTGAGAAAGTTCCATGCTGTTTTCCCCAGTGGTCGTACTAGTTTACATTCCCACCAACAGTGTATAAGAGTTTCCCTTTTCTTCACATCCTCACCAACATCTGTTATTTTGTTTAAGCAAAGGTTTTATCTAAGTTTTATTCTGCATTGAGCAGATTTTGGCAATCCAGACAAGAGGTAAATTTGTATAAACCATTTTTAAACTTATCCATTGACCGGATAATTGAAATTTGACATGAGTATTAGAAGTTAAGTATAGCCCGTCTTGGATAACTTCATTTCATTCAATGTCCTTTCATTATAACATCGATGAGAGAAAAAATCAATTCCTGCTGAGGCCACTGTCTGTGTGGAGTTTGTACATTCTCCCATGTCTGTGTGGTTTTTCTCCAGGCACTCCATTTTCCTTCCACATCACAAAGATGTGCACATTAGATTCACTGGTTTGTCTACATGGTCCCAGTTGGAGCGAGTGTGGGTGTGTGTGTGAGTGTGCCCAGAATGTGATGAAATGGTGTGTCCAGGGTCAGTCCCTGCCTTAATAGGCTCTGGCTACCCAAGACCCTTAGCTGTATTAATGGATTGCTAAATGAAAGAATGAACATGGGAAAATGAATGAATGAATACAAATTATTGTAAGATAAAAATTCATAAAGTATATGTACTCCTTATTATTATCACTTTGAAAACATTTATACCTAGATTTAACCCAGCACTACTACACTGTTTTCACTCACTGCTTCACCAAAAATTGAGTAAATAAGTATCTTACTTGTCTTTACTAGTCTTTCATAAAGGTCTTTTGTATGGCTCACATTTATTTCAATGCTTAATATTGGAAATCATTTTGTCTTTTTTTAACAAATTTGTGGATGTTTTTATAATCAGAAATGTGTCATAGGAACTTAACTCTTGTTTATATCAATTAGGCTATGGTAAAATTGGTTTTATTATACATCGTTTTGTTTAAAGTTACAGTATCCAAGAACGTATTGATGACATTAAGTGAGAACTTTAGGTTGTGATGTTAAGATGAAAGGAATACAAGGGTGATTAATTTTAAAATCTTTTCAAAGACTGGCTTAAGAATGGTATTTTTTTTTGCCTTCATGTTTTAGATCTTTACCATGTCATTGGGAGTATGGGCTACAGCTTTTCCAGCATTTATAAGAAGAAACTTGTAACATTTGTTTTGAGGAAAAAATATTACAGAATAATTTCTCTGTAGGTCAGAATCTTAGTTAACAAGTTCTTAACATCTTGCTTTTTATCAGCATCACCCTTCTCTGGAACATCTGGCCTGAGAAATAAGCAGATTGTTAATAAGTTTGTGGTATAAATCTGAAATACCAGAAAGAATTTGCAAGTGTATATAAACACAGATCACATTATTATCAGTGCTCAAACCATAGCACTAAAATACACACACGCATGAGGAAAGTTAAAACTTTTGGAGCCGCTTAGCTCTGGGTTGGTTCAAACACAGAGCCTTTTAATACTTGTTATTCAACTCCTTTGAAACTTTTGTTGTTCGTAAAATGGATATAAGATCTGTCTTGTATGGTTATTGTAGAAATTAGAGGTAGAGTGTGCAAAACTTGTATTAATACAACTCTGGCCCATATTTTGCACCTTTTATCAGTCAACTGTTTGTTTGTTTGTTTTTGAGATGGAATCTCACTATATCACCCAGGCTGGTCCCTGCTTCAACCAATTCTCCCACCTAATCCTCCCTAGTAGCTGGGATTCCTAGCCACTGCGCCTGGCAGCTGTTATTAATAATGAAATGGGACCAAGATAGAAGATATCTTCTTTAAATAGTCATCAGAGATTGTGATATTAGAATTGGGATTTCTGAAACCCTAGTAAACCACTGGGTTTACTTAAAAATAATTTTTAATTAAGGAAGAATATAATTTCTAAATGTAGAAACAAATGGTACAATAAGCTATCTTCAGTAAAATTCATCAATAAACCGCAATGGTGTACTATTATCCTTGAAAAATTTTCCCTTTCCCTCTTTCAATTCTTTCCATATCTTCTTGGAAATGAAAAAATAGTCCCTGAAAAAGTGAAAAAGTAACACACTGCACATCATAAGTTTCTTCCTAAGAACTGTCACCTTCTTCTATTTTACAGAAGCCTTACTTTTGCACAAACAGACATAATTGGGAGCAAAAAGAGATGCTTCATTATGATACTATTTTTTTTAAACTGGACTTCTATAGGTATTTATTCTTGTGATTTTTATCTAAGAGCTGCAAGATTGGTTTGGAATTTATGTATATTGTTTTCAACCCTGAAAAAGACAGTTTGAATACTAAATCAATTGCTTTTTTATGCAATATATTATTATTGAGATTTTACTCTCTGTGAGGAAGTTTGACCTTAATTATTCTATTCAATCAATGATATCTCAACTTTTATAAGGTATTAAAAATCAGAAAAGTTGAGAAACTTATTGAAGATCTTATATTCTAACTGGAGGAAATTGAGATTTTGTCCAATATTTATTTGACTATAGAATTTTCTCTGCTGTACTTAAAGAACTTCCCAGTCAAGGGTGGAGGAGGAAAGCATGATATTAGATAACAATAATTATGAAATGGTCAGCGAGAGCATCATCTCACAGATTTTTTTCCACATATGATACTTCGAAATTTTTGAATTAATTTTTACTACCTAGAATTAGAAAGATGTTGCATAAAAATCTAATTAACTTGACTCTTAACCACCACAACAAAAAGGGACATTTGGCTACACTGGGCTTTATTCCACCATGACATCATCACCTATGAATTAGCTGGAGCTAGGATGGAGTTGCCCCTTTATATAGGACATATACCCTTCTGTGCCCAGTTCTCTCCCTGGGCCAGGTTCCCTCACTTATTTTATCTGTAAGCCTCCAGGGGGAGAGCAGGTAAGCTATGATTGAGGTGCCCAAAGGGATATTTCCTGTGAGTGGTGGAGGCTGAGTAGTCTGTGGGGACTGATAACCCTATGTATGTATGTACGGGTGTATTTATTTTTGCTTCAATTCCCCTTTAGACTTGTAGTTTCTGGGAGAGGGTGGGTGAGAGAGTTTACATGAGTCTCACACTCAAGAATTAAAGTATAGGAAAGAAATTTGAGGGCCTCTCATTTTACCAAATCATACCTTGTAGACAGGGGAAATATTTGATTATTGATTATTTTGTTGACCTGTGTTTGCTTTCTTGTAGTGATTACAGAATGGAGATTAAGCTGTAATTATTGAGATTTATGGCAGGCTCTGAATTAGGCTCTTACATTTTGCACATGCATTCATTCACCTGTATGTTGAGTGCCTTTATGTCAATATCATAGCAATTCCCTCCTAGTTCAAGGCTTGGGAGAAAGACAAATGATTAATAAGTAATCAAGTGAATAAGTTATTACTCATGCAAAGTGTTATAGGGGCTTTAGATATAGTGTTCAGAGAAGGCCTCTCAGAGTTGATGACATTTGAGCTGAGAGTTAAGACGAGAAAGAGCCAGAAATTGAACTAGGCGAGAGAAGAGAACACTGCTGTTTATTCTGTCTAACTCGATAGCACAACAAAGTGACTACAATGAACAATAAGTTAGGGTATACTTTAAAATAACTAAACTAGTAGAATTAGAATATTCCTAACACAAATAAATGATAAATGCCTGAGGTGATGGATACCCCAAACACCCTGATTTGATTAATTCACACTGTACGCCTGTATCGAAACATCACATGTACCCTGTAAAGATATACAACTATTATGTATCCACAAGAGGCAAAAGTTTTTAAAAATTGAAAACAGAAAAATCCTTACCAATAAAAATAGAAAGAACTCTAAGCAGAAGGACCAACAAAAGCAAAGGCCTTGAGTCCACATGGTTTTAACTTCCAGTTTTAGGATCTGAAAACAAGGTTAATGTGATTGTGGTATATTTGAGCAAAAAGAAGATAATTTTGGCAAAATGGGCAGGCCATGGTGAAGAGTTTGGTAAATTCATGGGAAACTCTCAGTTAATCCTACTCAAAGCCCTATTTAACAGTATGAAAACTAAGACTTAAAAATCAGGCAGACTCATCACCTACTGGCTGTCTAATCTTGGTCCTTGTTTTAATATTTAAGCCACAGAGATAATGTGTCCACATCACAGAACTTTTTGTCAGGATTAAATGGGATGTGCTATGCAGAGTTCTATGACAATGTCCAGCCCATAGTAAGAGCTCCATAAATAACAGGTTTTATTATTATTTCAAATAGGGCAGGGGGAAGGTTCCTTCTTTCTTTCTTAAGTCTAAACTCGCTTCCCCTTCCTTCTTCTGATAATGGTAAAGATATAATTTGTATAATTTCATTTTAAAGTTTATCATAATCAATACCTACCTCTCAGAACTTCAGGAGGGAATGTATCCGAGCCCCCGCCTTACCTCTTCCCACCTGTGATATCAGTTCTTTTCCCTTCTGTCTTATATCTAACAACTGTTGGTTTTTTAAAGGATCTGCAATCCATGGGATCAGAGTTTCTGAGGTTTTAACCTCTGATTCTTATGACAGCCTTCACATACACCCCCTTCTCCCCAAAATATTTACACACACACACACACACACACACACACACACACACACACACACATACACACACACACACATTCCTTGATTGGGATAAGAATCACGAAGCATCTTTAAATACCGCTCAAAGATTTCTACAATAGGTTGTTGCAAGAGGGATAGGCATATAACTACAGGATAAGATATAGGAAATTTTAGGATTCAGAACCTTTGCCTTTTACTGAATGGGGCTGGGAGGTGGTAAAAGAGACCAACCATGCAAGCAAGTGAATCAGGAGAGGATATTGTGAATATTTATGCAGACACTTTATAGATACTAGAGAACTGAGAAATGAGAAAAATCCACTTGAATTACTTAGATGAAAATAAATGGCCTGTATATGGCTAATTATTACATATACAAAAGCTCTTAGGCATGCCCTTAATAGTGATATGTAGCAGCTTTGTTTTTTTTGCAAGTTTTATGTAATTACAACATTATAACTACAAGTATATTTAGCTGTGCTTCAACTTCTATTTCTCAAGTAGCAAGTCATCTACCAAAAATTGAAATTTAGAACATAAAACATGGCTTTTAAAAACTCTCCTCATACATCTAAGTAAGGCCCAGGAGATAAGACGATTAAAAGTCAGGAACCTGATGTTCCATTTAAGAGTAACTATTGGGAAACAAAGTGAAAAAATTTATTTTCCCATGTTACTTTTCCAACTCCAAGACTTCTATGCATACAGAGGCCCCATGTAGAAATTTCTAGTTATGGCAGTCTTTCTGCATCCAATACTGAAACTTCTGGTATTACTGTGTACCCAACTCATTGCAGGTGGCTGCATGCCACCATTGCAGGTTGAATACATGTCAAACGCGTAGTAGGGTTCTGAAGGTCAAGGCCATGTCACGGTATTGAGTGAAATAAAGCACTAGGATACTGTTAGAACTTCTTATTCCTTTGGCCCTTGGGATCACTGCCATGTGCTCTGAATGAGGGAGGGAGTGTTAGCCTAGATACCCAATGGCTGCAAATGGTTCCACCCTCTGATTTCCTCCACTGACTGCTACATCCTAAAGACGAGGGATTTAGCCATAATCTAGAAGCTCAGATGTTCAGCCTTGCCTTACACTTGAGCGTGATTCCATTTCTTCATGCTACATTTAGGTAGTGTAACCTGCCATGGAGGAAAAATGTGTAAAACCTACAGTTACAATAAGAGCAACAAACTCTTTGATGTTTGTCATTCTTTTTTTAACCAAGACAATTTTGAATACAGTTATCTATGTGTTTGGGTACTCAGTTCCTCACTAGTGATGTGCTCTACATGATCTGTAGAGCATTAGCCTTCTTTGTGCATCTGTGTATAAAGTATTCTGCATAAGGTAGGCATGTAGTTACTTGATATCAGTGATTCTGGAATAAACTGTGCCTTCACTATGGTAGGATGTGGAGCATCACTGCAGTTGTGACAATAATCCAGGAAAAAGTGAATTAATTCTACTTCCATAAAAGAGTTCAATTATATATAAACTAATATTGTTGCTCATGTGGAATATGGCCTGGAATAATGTGGAATAAATATTCACGTTTCACATAACCCTCTGCAGGCCATGATGGACACATAATGGAACATTTTAGAAACTGAATTTAGTATAAAATAGATTTCCAAGGAATCCATGCCAAATTTTAAAGACATATTGGTAGGATGTACCCAGTTTTCCAGAGAAATTATCGCTCATTATTACCCAAAGAAAAGCAATTTATAGGAACAGTTTAGAACATACATAGAGTTGGTAGTGGGTACTGAACTAAATTTAGAATTAGAAGATCTGGGTTTCGTCTGTACGATGTTGGGCTGATCAACTTCCGTGGGCTTCAGATTTCTTCTCTACTGTTAATGGTAAAGAACACCTTTATGTCTAAATCACAGAATTTTACTGGCTCTGTAAGTATTTTGTAGACTAGAAAGTAGTAAACTCATGAAAAAATATCACCAAAGATTTAATATTTGATGTCTGTGAGAGAAAAAAATGGAAACGACACTCTTTTGACGAAAATCTATTGAGAATATGTTAGGTTTTTTGTCTCTAATTTTTCCTTCAATATAGGGTTGGAGTCTGGTCTTGATGAAATTTTGAGCTCCAGAGACAACAAGGTATTATTGAAAGGGATATTGTGTGTGTGTGTGTGTGTGTGTGTGTGTGTGTGTGTGTGTGTGTGTGTGTGTTTTACTGCCATGCTGACACACATAAGTATTTCAAAAGCTGAGGTAAACTTTTGGCAAAAAGTCATGAAGAATTTCAAATAAGAGCAGAGCATAGTTCCAGGTCTCATTTTTTTTTACTGAGCAATATTCATAAACTTAGACCTAGAGAGAATTAAAATTCCCTTTAAAATGCCTGTGTGAGCATTTTGCAAAATAGATCTTTTGTGGTTTTTAAGGAGACATGAGTGATAGCCATTTTACTGTTGGCAAGTTTAGGAATTTGTATAGAGATTTCTTCCTAAATTGGTTGAGAGTATGGCCAAGTAGAAGAAATCTAATGGGCTGAAATAGAATATTAAGCTATTTGAGTTAACTTTTAGATAATTTGACACTTCCCTCGAGTAGAGTAAGTAACAGATATTAAGGAAGAGCATATGTCGACTTGAAATTAAGAAGCCAAAGTGTTCTGATGAACTTCAAGCCACCCTAATTAATTTTATTTTAGAGCTTTGAAATATATAATAAAACATTAAATTTTATGGGTGTTTAAAATATAAGCAAAATAGTCTTTATAAGGACTAGCCAAGAAAATTGTCTTCACTGACATAATTTGCTTTTAAAAAGACATGATGAAAATGTTTTAATATAAAATGAAAAAATAGTGATGATTTTAAATATACTTATGTATATCAAATGTGAATGGCAGTATTTTATACTGTTAGAAACCAAAATAAAAATGTTAAGATTCACAACTTCATAAGCTTATAAAGAGTTGGTAAGTTTTTTTTGTGTGTTTTTAAATTTCTATTTTCTTCAATTAATAATGGCTAAATTGATACCTTATTTCAGAAATTAATATCTCTTAATCAAAAGTCTTTGAAGTAAAGTTATTTGAAGTAATTGACTCAGTACAGATATACCCATTTTCAAATCTTAAACAGCAGGGAATACTCTTTTTAAGAGTTTCAATTTTTATTGCTTCTAATTCTCTGAACAGTTTTCAAAATTTAGGAAAATATTGCATTTGTAGAATAAAGATAAAAAATTCAACCAAATGTAAGGCATGATCCTATCCAACAATGTGTATTAGTTTACAGATAAGAACAAGAACAAAAAGCACCCACCTTCAGAACCTGACTTGAAGCTGTGTGAGTATTTTCATAAAACATTGTCTGATGGATGAGACACCTTAAATGTTCATTTGCAAGAAAGTATACAAGGTTATAGCAAACTGTTTAAAGCATAAAAATCCTGCCACCTACAGTATAAACAAAGGTATGATTTAGACATTGTGCTTCAGTACAAACCCTGCTCAAATGAGACTTTGGTCCTGCAAATTAGGGTGACAGCACAGCAACCCTGTGCCCCTCTCTTCCAGGTGTGCCTCTGGCAATAGCGCCCACTCCAGAGCACATTTAACCCACTGAGAGTGGCTGCTTAATGGAGCTGAGCAGCAGCCTGCTTTTCTTGCCACATTTGACAGGGAAGTTCGGTCTCGGCTAGTAAACCTTATTTAGGAAACTAATGTTCTCCATTTGTGTATTTGCAAAGGATATGCTCTAGGCAATGTCATAAAATGATTTCTCAGGAAACAAACTAAAAATGAAACTTAGGTCTTTAGATCAAAATTGCAATACCTTTGATTTTTATGAACTTCATAGCGTGTCACCGTTTGCAAATGGGAATCAACAACAGGCTTCATTTATTTTCATCCTGAATCAAATTGAAATATGGTTTAAGAAAACATAGCTAATGGGAAAATAGCAAATCAGAATTTAAGATATCAAGTGTCATTTCTCTGAATAAATAAGAGGTTTTAAAGATGATTAGAACAACTTATATATTTTAAGATAAAGTTACAATATCACATAAAAACATTTGGGGAGTCATGACTAAAAATTTACTTGTTTTTATTTGTAGAATAAGCGTAATTTTTTTTAAGCTTTAGTATATCTCCATTTAAAATAGTTAACTTCACATAACACAAGTGGTGTGTAAAGTTTTCAGATAGCATAATGATAAAGAAAACTAACTTTTAGTTCTTAAGTATTTTTATTTTATATCACAGGAGAGTGCATACTTCAACAAGTACTCCGTTATGAGTATGTAAAAATCACGTGTATTATAGTATATTCATTAACATGGTCATTTTACATACAGAAAGAAGGTCATATGTTTAACAGAAACTATTCTTGCTTTTTGTTCTACCCTGTATTAGTTATATAACCTCAAGCCTCTGTTTCTTTATATGCAAATTGAGAATATTAATGGTATGTAATTCAGAAGGGCGTTGTGGAGATTAAGTGAATTAATACATGAAAAATGCTTACAATTGTTCCTGGCAGATACATGCTCAGTTCTACTAATATTTTTTAATAATTTGGAATCCAGAAAGAGATAAGAGAGACTTCAATTAGTGTTTTTTCTTAGCCCAGTTTTAAGCTTATTGCTTAAGCCTTTTACCTTTAGACGTCGAATTGTTCTTTTCCTAATAAGTGCTATTCAAATGTACTTTTATATACAGTTTTCAGAGGTATAGTCAACCAGTCTTTAATTTCTTTTTTTTAACTGCACTATAATCCTCTGAACCAAATATCGCAATCTGTCATGCACTTACATATGAGTACACATTTTTTTGCAGAGTGTAAATACTAGACCGTCGTTATGGTGAGATGATTTTACAGTAGCGTCTTTCAATTTTACCCTTGCGTATACAAGTATGAAATCATGGAGTTTTGCTCTTTAAATTTTGTCTTATTATTAATTGAAAGCAGTATGAGGCAGTTTGGCTTAGCAGAAAAACAAAAGATTAGGCCCAGCTGTAAATTCTAAATCTGGCACCATTCACCGATGTGCATTATTGAGAAACACCGGTGCTGAAGCTGCCATTTGGCTTTCTATATTGGCAGTAACCAGAAGATACTGTAAATTGGTGGCAGTAAAAAAAATAAAAGAAGACTCACAATAGAGAGGGGCCTTACTGAATATCCGTTAAACTGCCTGTTTTTGGATGAGGAGGCTGAGATTCAGGGAAGTTATATGTCAAACTGCAGAATAAAAAATCCAAGGGGCTGATGGCCAACTTCGTGATCCGT
The DNA here is from genome assembly GCA_004363605.1 of Indri indri. Taxonomy (NCBI): domain Eukaryota; kingdom Metazoa; phylum Chordata; class Mammalia; order Primates; family Indriidae; genus Indri; species Indri indri. The sequence goes on along the minus strand of RJWJ010014105.1, from coordinate 3,169 downwards.
CCACTGTGCGTGATACCAGATGGAACCTGGAAAAAAAAAATCAGTTAAATATCTGGACACTGTATCTATGTACTGCTTAAAATACAGATTTTTTTTCTAACCCTCTAGAAGTATAACTATTTTTATTACTTATTTAGAATATGGGATCATATCATAATCTAAGTGTAATAATAATTTATAAGTGACATTGGCAAAAATACATTTATTTGGATCAGGATAGGAAAAGCCACTGTGCGACTTCACATGCTATTCACTCAATAATCTTGCTGAGACTTGAGACCTAAAGCTGAGAACAATCAGCTGCATGGAATTCATAAATGCAGCTAAGTAAGAGAGAATTTGTCTTTATTAAGCACTTAACTATGTGTCCATCACTGTACTGAGTGCTTCATATATATAAATTTTCCCTTTTAAAGAGTCAGACAATCCTCTTTGAATTTGCAGCATCAGTGTAAGAGTTGTCATTGACTGCTTTGTAACCTTAGATGACTCTCTTAACCTACCTAGACCTTGGATTCCTTATTGTGAAAGAGGTGATACCTAAACTGACTGCTTCATGAATGGGAAGCCTTCAGCTATGAAAGCTCCTAGAAAAGCACAAGGTGCTATCAGAATATCACATCGTATGTGTTTCTTTTCTTTCAGTTGATTCTTTGTGCTAATTGTATTCTGCTTAAGGGAATTTTAACTTACACCCACTGAATTTTCCTTTTTTCTTTTTTTTTGTGCATCTCCTTATGTGGAATACATTAATATCAGCATTGTTTTGTACAAATTCTTTTGTAGAAATCAGCAAAAGTAGTTCAAATTTGACAATCTGTGTGCATACTGTCTAAAATTAATAGAACTAACATTAATAAAACCAATGACAACTTAAATACCTAGAGAGATAGTATTTGTCACTGTAAGTCAGAAATGTTTTTTTTATGTTGTGTTTTAGACAGGATTCTTGGATTCAGGAGAAACCAACTGGACTATCTTAAACCAGGGCTCACATACCAGCGGGGGCCGGGTGGGAGGGGAGTGTGAGAGCAGGCAGGGCCCAGGGAGTGGCAGAATGGGGAGGGATCAGAACCAAAAAAGTCAAACAACTGAAATTTTTGTTCTTTACCTTTGAAAAATAGGATCTCAAAATATATCTCAAATACAAAGGTAAATATAACATATTTATGAACTTAAAATATCTCTACTAATAATAAATGAAGTAAATTTCTATGTACTTACCCCTACTGTACAATTCTCTTTTCTCTTAGGGTTAATAACTGTATTGAAATATTGATCATTTCCATCTTTTCCTTATAACTTTGTTTCCACACTTAAAATAACCATACCTATGTATGTGTGTATGATGTATATGTGAGTGGTGTGTGTGGATAGAGTGGAGATTTTATTTTATTGTAGGATCAAATTTTGTTTTTTATGTCCTCGGCAACTTTCCTTTTTCACATTTTGTTTTCAAAGTGCAGATGTATCAGTCCATTGTATAAATATATCAAAATGTATTTATTGTACTGCTGACGAGCATATGGATTATTAGGGCATTTCTTTGTTTTCCTTCTTGTTCTCGTCTTCCTTTTCTATTATGTGCAAAGCTGCTATGAAAATTTGAATTCTGGTGCGCCTGGTGCAAAAGTTTTCTAAGATATATACTTAGGAGTGAAGGATAGGCCACAGGTTATGTGACTGTTCAGATTCAAGAGGTAATACCAAATTGTTTTCCAAAAGGTTTTTTCATTTTAGACCCCAGCAAGCAGTGAAGGAATTGTTTAGAAGTTTGACAAGTTTCTATAGACTCAGACTTCAAATTTTTTGCCAGTCTGTAAACCTGAAATATCTAAGAATATCATGCTTTCAATTTGCATTCCTCAATTCCCTATGCAACTGAGCTTCCCCCCCCCGCCCCATATTTTCTCACCATTCCTTTTTCCACTTATTTGAAATACCTTTTTGACACTGACCTATTTTTCTATTGGGTTGTTTTTATTTTTCTAGATACTATTGGTTATACGTATTTTACCTTTTCTCAGTTTGGATTTGCTTTTCTCTCTCTTTATGATGTTACTGATAAAGAAAAGTTCAAGGTTTGATTTTATGTCCTTCTCTCTACTGAGAGCTTAAAAGTATTCTTCTACATTGCTCTCTGGAATTTTCAAGTTTTGCCTTCCTCATTTAAGATCTTAATCTATTTGAATTTCTTGTTGGTGTATTGAGATAAAGTTTTGTTTTTATTTGCTTCAGATGCCTAACCAATTACATAAATATATTTTAACAAATATTGTTTTAAATAAAAAGTTCTTACTCATACTGATACGCAGAGTAACTATCTATCATACACCAAGTACAAATGCATTGTCTGTGTAGAAATCTTTGTTTCGTTCCAATAGTCTCTATGTCTATCTATTTCTGTTCTTTTACTATGTATCTTAATTCTTCTAAATTTGCAATGCCTTGATAAGTGGTAAGGAAAATTTCTGTGCCTGTCATTTCTTTTTTTCTGAACCGTACTATTTATTCTTAATCTTTGACCTTTCTGATTTGTTGTACTTTGTTTCTTTTATAATCATTCTGCTTTTAATTTTATTTTTCTTGCATTAATGTGCTGACTGCAATAACCAAGGCAATGCTAAAAATGTTATGTATGGCATGTATCCTCATTGTTTTTATTTTATTTTAAAATAAGTTTTACATTAATAACATTTCCCATTCACATATTATGTTTGTTATAAATTGTTGTTAATATGCTACGTCAGACTAAAGATGTTCCCTTCTATTCCTGGTTTGGGTAAGAAATTGTGTCACATATTGCTATTTGATCTCTGTTATCTACTGAGAAGCTTACGTGTAATTTCTCCTTTAATCCGTTAATGAGATGAATTAGAAAGTTAATAAATTATTTAATGTTGAAACAATCTCACAATCCTGAAATGGATCTAATTTGGGCATGGCGTATTATCTTTCTTACGTGATGATGGATTTTGGTTTACTAAAATTTTATGAGGACTTTTATGTCTATGTACATGAGAGATATTTGTTTCAGAATTTTTTTGAAAAACTTTTCATTTTAAAATCATTTTGAGTTTACAGAACAGATTCAGTGATATTACAACAGATAGTGCAATTCCCATATACCCTTCCACCAGCTTCTCTTAAAGTTAACATCTTATATTAC
>RJWJ010014104.1:0-38583 GCA_004363605.1 Indri indri | reverse complement strand
GGACAAATTCAGTGGACCATACAGGCTTCCAAATGGAGAGGTCTAGTAGGCACTTGGATGGCTAAGAAGCATGAGGGCTAGAGACATAAATTTGGGACCCATGATTATAGGGATGCTTATTTAAACTATAAATCTCATGAAATTGGATGGGATCACCAAGGGAGAAAGTGTATACAGAGAAAATGAGGGGAACTGCAACAGAGCTCTCGGTGGTCCAACATTTAGAGCTCCAACAGAGTAGGGGAAACCAGAAAAGAAGATGGAAAAGGCATGGTCCCTGAGGTAAGAGAGAACAACGGAGTGTTATGTTGTGGAAGCCCCAAGAAGACAGTGTTTCAAGAAGCTAGAGGTCATTCAACAGCCTTGTATAAGACAAAATAAAAATAAAGAAGGTCGAGGCCAAATGATGCTGGTGCTGATATACTGCATAATGAGGTGAACGCTGGATTCGATAATCACTGTGATTCAGAGCATTTTTACAAAATACATTTTGGAGCAATTTTACAAAATCTGGAATCTCAGAGTGTTTCTCTTACATGATGTAGTGGGAGGTAGTTATGATCACCATTGTCTCTCTTTTATTAATGAGGAACCTAAGCTCATATAAATTTCAGGGAATTTCTCAAGGTTAAACTAGCTAGTTATGGCAGACCTGGGTTAGAACCAGATTTTTTCATTCCAGCTCAATTAACTGATTCTAAATCCTGATTGACGTAAGAATCACCTGTGGAGTTTTCCAGCGGTACAGACACCTAAACCCACCCCAAATAGTCTCATCAAGGAACTCTGGGATAAGGGCCAGGGCATGAACATCAAAAAGGAAATACATACAACTCAACAAATGGTTCTAATGAGAGGCCAGAGTTGAGTTAGTTTATAATGTGTTCTGAGCAACCTTTAAACTGGACTTCTTAGGATTAAAGTCTATGCAAGGTTTGGTTAAACTAGTTCACAAAGGTCAGCTGGAATTTCTTTGAGTTTCCCCAGGGTGGAAATGCTAATTAACCCAATATGTTAATGCCTCAGTTCAATCTGCTGAGGTGTTTTCTTATAATTAGTCCCCTGCTTCTGAATGTAGAAAGCATTTCCCCAAAGACAGTTCTTTTCTTTGTGTTTGAACTTCCAAATTAAACTTAGTTGTCTCATCAGGTGAATTTCCATGACCAGGGTCCCCCAAGTTGAGCACCACTTAGAGTGATGAGAAATGCAAGAGATGAGAATGTGTGGAGACAGTCATCTGTACGTTTATGACGTAAGGATGGTATCTAAAACATGGGCACTTCTGCCTGCTGCAAAAGAGAAAATTGTGCTTTATAGGTAATTTAAAGCAGGGATTCAAACTTACTAAATTGTGAGGTACTTTTTCTAAAATTTAACAGCTTATGCTCATCAGTTCAGGACACTGATCTGACAGGCATTTCCATCCTTTCTGTGAGAAGTTTGTTCAATCCTACTGTACTTCTTTTTCCTGGGAATATAGTCAGTCCAGACCAGAGCAAGCCTGGGACTAACCCTGCTCAGACACGACTCCTTAGAGGAACCCTCTTGCATTTGCCCATCATCATACGTTATTCTGCAGTGTCTCTTCCCACCTCTTCCTCTAAGAATTGGCTGCACATTAGAATCATCTGCAAGGCTTTAAAAAATACATTGATGCCTAGGTTCCCGTCCCTACAAGTTTAATTTCTTCAACTGCCCCTTTTATTATCATGTGTTTGGACATCTGCAGTAGCTGCCTCAATTTTAATCTCTTATCAAACTAATCTATTTTACATATTCCCACCGGGTTCATCTTTCTAAAACACATCTTGATGAATTTAAAAGATTAAAGATTAAAAATGACTTTCTGCCTACCTCATACCATGTACAAAACTTTACCTAAAATGGATCAAATGTAAGAGCTAAAACTATAAAATTCATAGGAGAGAATATAGGCTCAAATTTTGTATTGCTTTAGATTAGGCAATAGTTTGAGATATGATGCCGAAACCACGAGCAATAAGATAAAAAAATAAACTGGACATTATTAAATTAATTTTTTTTGCCTCAAGGGATACCATCTCCCACAGACTGGGAGAAAATTTTTTCAAATATTCATCTTGTATCTAGAATATAAGAAGAACTATTGCAATTTAACAATAAAAAGATAAATAACCCAATGTAAAAATGGGCAGACGGGCTGGGCTCGGTGGCTCACGCCTGTAATCCCAGCACTTTGGGAGTCTGAACAATTGCTTAAGGCCAGAAGTTTGAGAGCAGTCTGGGCAGCATAGTGTCCCCCCAAGCCCCCACCATCTCTATAAAAAATTTTTAAAATTAACAAGTGTGGTGGCACACGCCTGTAGTTCCAGCTACTCAAGAAGCTGAGGCGGGAGGACTACTTGCGCCCAGGAGTTTGAGGCTGTGATGATGTCACTGCACTCTAGCCTAGGTGACAAAGCAAGACCCTATCTCTAAAACAAAACAAAACAAAACAAAACAAAACAAAAAAAAAAAACGGAAGTATGAACCTTGAACACATGCTAAGTGAAAGTAGCCAGTCACAAAGGACTACGTGCTGTATGATTCCATTTAAGTGAAATGTCCCAAAATAGGCAAATCTATAGAGACAGAAAGTAGATTAGTGGTTGCCTAGGGCTAGTGGAAAATGAAGTATCAAATAGGTGATGTTTAGAGGTGTGGGGTTTCTTTTTGGGATGATGAAAATGTTCTAAAATTGATCGTGGTGCTGGATGCACAACTCTAAGCACACTAAAAGCCATTGAACTGTGCACTTAAATGACCTGCTGAGTTTTTCAAATGCCTTAGCCTCATTTCACAACTATCTGCCTTTAGGCCTTCTCTGCTCAAACTTTGGTTTTCTGCCCTTTTATTCTCCTCCCTGTACTAGGTGACAGCCAAACTGGACTTGTCAAGGTTTCCCTAACAGGCCTTGAACTTTCCTGTCTTTCTTCTTGTAATGCCCCACCCACCCTGTCACAGTTACTTTTCCAAAGTCCCAGTGAAGTGCCTCCCCCTCCAACCCTGCCCATCTCAATTCCCATAATATTTTTGCTCAGTCTTCTTAGTGCTGTTATGATCGAATATGGGTAAAATCTTGCCTTTTCCCCCCACCATCTTGTTCCTCAGGTTGCCTCCAATTGCCTTCACCATCTCTTCTCAATGACTGCAAAATATGTGAAAAATGAAGTCAAAATCACTTTTTAGCAGACAAAAGGGTTGTAAGTACACTTGCATCTTTTTTCAGCTGTTTGTGAGAATGTTTATATGTTGGATAGTTTGCATCCAGAATCTGACCATCAAGGTCAGGTTGCACCAACAAGAACACACCTGGGTGAGAAAACCTGGGGGTGAGTGAGTTCAGATGTCATTTCAGGAAACATCCCCTTTTGTTGAGTGGATGGGATGACAGGCACAGAGGCCATCCCTGAGCCAGGAGCCTCCCATAGCCTCTGCTGCAGTCCTCATGCCGAGCCCTGTGCAGGTCAGGGGAGGCTGTGGGCAAGCTCCCGGACACAGATGAGGAACAGGAAGACTCTCTTTCTTGCTTTGCCTACAGTGGCCTCCTTTTCCTTCACTCAGGGCTTGAAGGGTGCTCTCCAGGTGGTGGCAATAAAAGGACAGGCAGGACCTAATTATGTGTTCTTAATCTCATGTGTTCGTGCTGAAATTAGAAATGTAGGAGAGGAAGCAGTAATACAAAACCCTACTGTGGAATCAGAAAGAAAATTTAAAGTGTGTCAAGGTGCAATTTTAAGGTCTCAAATTTTATCTTTTAGGAAATCTTGAGAATTAAAGGATTGTTCTGGTTGAATTTATCTCCCCACTTTAAATATTCCTAAATTAAGATTTTGGAAAATTATATAGGTCTTAAGGTCATCTAAACTGGTTTACCCAACATCCCAATGCATGACAATTTTTTTTCATTAAAAATTACTGAAGTAACACATGCTATCATTACAAATTCAAGCATTATGGAAGCATATATCCTTCAGAGTTTTGTTTGTATCTGATGGCATTTACCTCATCCTCTCTTGTGTTCTGTAAGTGGAGTAGCAGTACACCTTGGGTAAAGAGCATGGGCTTTGGGGTCAGAGAGACAAGTACAGATTCTAGCCGACAAGGTGTTTTACCTTGAGTAAATGGCTTAATTTCTCTGAGTCTGTTTCCATGTCTGCAATTCTCCTTTAAAGGATTGTTTATGAGATTTAAATGAAACAATAATGATTAACCATTTAGCATATTGTGCTTGGCACTTGGTTAAGTTTCAACAATTGAGAGCTAACTAGAGAAGTGTGTACAGATGTTTCTTCTTTACTCAATTATAAGCCTGTGTCTTATTCAGCTCCTAACAATTAGGATACAATGCCTAACCACAGAGGCTTAGTCATTGTTTGTTTAATGAATGAATGAGTGATAGCTTCTTGGAGTTCCTGATAAAAATGAGTAATATATAGATTTTTAAACATTGAGATGTTGTTTTGCATCTTTTTTTCCTACATGGTTTCTTTTTTCCTGAAGTCGTTCTGCTTGTTTGTTTTCATACAGCAAGATTTGAACAGAGCTTCATATATTCTGGATGCTTCTCATGCAAATGTCCCCTCCCCACCTTGGTGAGGAAGGCAATTACTATTTTCTCTTTCTGCCAGGGGAAGGGATTTATATGTCACAGGCTTTGCAGTAAAATTAGCATTAGAATGTTTAGCCTTCACGGTAACAGAATTAATTCTTCATTTTATTCTGTTGAGCCCTTTTCTGCTTTTCTATTTATGTGTAGGGAGTCTATTAGATAAAAATCACCTCTAAGTCCTTATTCCTTCTCAAAGAAAGCACTTTCCAGACGAGAAATGCTATTCAAAAGAAGAAACATCAAAATAAATGATCAACGTGAGACGCTGAAGGAGATGATTGATGGTGTTACTTAGCTTGCCCCACCTCCCTCTTTTAAAACATTTTTATTGTAAAATATTGCACGTTTGTTTAGAAATGTGCATCTACTTATTAGTTTAACAAATATTTATAAGGGAAACATCCATGTAACTGGTACTCAGATTAAGAAATCAAACATTGTGAGCACTTACAGTAATCCACCCATCAATTTCTGATCACAATCCCTGTCTTCTCCCCAGAGGTAACTATTATCCTTCTCTTAGGTTAATCATTTTCTTCCTTTTTCTTTATAGTTTTGCCACATCTGGGTGCATTCTTAAATAATATTGAATAGTTTTTGCCTGTTTTTGAACTTTATATGCATTATATTTTATATAGGCTTTGTGTCTTTTTCTTTCAACATTATGCTGTAAGAGTTACTTAGATTGCTGCACGTAGCTGAAGTTCATCAGGTTTGTTGTTGAATGATATGTCCGCATGAATATACTGTAAATTTTTATCCATTCCAGTGAAAATAGATTGCTTCCTTTGTACATTTTCATACATGTACTCTGGTACATATGTTCTCACATCTCCCTAGGATATATGCTAGGAACAAAACTGCTAGATCACTGAGTATGTATATCTTCAACTTTACTAGATATTCTCAAGTTGTTTTCCAAAGTAGTTGTACCAATTGACAACCTCATCAGCAATGCATGAGAGGTCCAGTTGCCCCAAATCTTTACCAGCACTTGGCATTTTCTTCCTTTTTTCCTTTTAATTGTAGCTATTCCAGTGCAAACATCGTGTTTATCATTGTGGTTGTAATTTGCATAACTAATGAAGTTTAATACTTTTTCATTGACAATTTGGATTTCCTGCTTTGTGAAGTATCTGTGCAAGTCTTACTCATTTTTTTTATTGTATGCCTTTTTCTCCATAAATTTGGCCTGTCTTTCAAGAATTATAAAGGTGGACATTGATAGAGGGAGGAGTTCTATGGTAATATCCAATCTTTTTAGAAAAATGCTAAATGCAGTGTAAATTATTGAGGGGAGAGGGTTGTATTCAATCCGTTTTCCTTTTCAGATGTTATCTTCAGGCAGTTCATGAGTTTTTCTGCCCTCGAGCCTGGATAAGTGACTGTTAGTAAAATTTAACTAAGTACCCTGGGACACAGGAAGATAAACAAAAACCTGATATCAGGAGATTATTTAATGGGGGATAGCAAAGTATGTCCATTGTTTGGGGAAGACCTTCTGTTTATTACTACTAGAAGCAGAGAGCAGAGCACAGGTGGATTAATCCCCGAAACTGGTAAGTCCCCTTTAGTCAGTGCTTTGAAGATATTCAAATTCCCATCAGACCCATGAGCTCATCTGGAAACCACTGTTTACTTGGAAATGAGCCAAATGAGAAAGGGATTTTCTGAAACAGTCCCCTGGAGGAATGCATCTTCCTTTGCCTTAAATAAAGTGGAGGACAGAGAGGAAAGTAGAAGAAAGTTAATTGTAGTTTCTAATAAACACGGTGCTGGAGCACCTCTGAATGTCTTTAAGCTCTGTTTTAGAAGAGCTGACAGGATAACTCTGCAATATAATGACTAATAATGGATACTCTAAATACCTTTTCTGCACAGAGGATTAATCTTAAGGGTTTTTTTTTTTTTTTAATAATGCTCGAGCTGGTTGGATTTTGCAAAGCATAATTTCTCAAACAAAACTGGAATGGTAGCTTTTAATAAGCTCCATAAGGGCAGAGATTTGAGTCTCTTACATGTACTATTGTTTTTTCAGAGCCTTGACCAGTGCCTGGTACATGGTAGGCACTCAAATATCCATTAAAAAAATGAATGAACAAACGACTTTTTTTTGGCACTGATGGATATTGAATGCTAATATCCTAGTAATAGGAGGAACAAAGATGATGGTCAAAGGGAACGAAGTTCAGTTATGGAAGATAAATAAGTTCTGGAGATCTACCATGCAGCATAGTACCTATAGCTAACAATACTGTATTGTGTACTTAAAATTTGCTAAGCGGGTAGATCTTATGTTAAATGTTCTTAACACAAAAATAATAATAAAAAAGGGGCTGGGTGCAGTGGCTCACGCCTGTAATCCTAGCACTCTGGGAGGCTGAGGCGGGTGGATCGCTCAAGGTCTGGAGTTCGAGACCAGCCTGAGCAAGAACGAGACCCCGTCTCTACCAAAAATAGAAAGAAATTAATTGGACAGCTAAAAATATATATAGAAAAAATTAGCCGGGCATGGTGGCACATGCCTGTAGTCCCAGCTACTCGGGAGGCTGAGGCAGGAGGATCACTTGAGCCCAGGAATTTGAGGTTGCTGTGAGCTAGGCTGACGCCGCGGCACGCTAGCCTGGGCAACAGAGCAAGACTCTGTCTCAAAAAAAAAAAGGAAGTAGGAGGAAACTTTGGGAAATGATAAATATGTCTGTGGCCTTGATAATTTCACAGGTGTATATTTATCCTTAAACTCATTAAGTTGTATACATTAAGTGTGCACAACTTTTTGCATGTCATCATACCGCAGTAAAATGCATTTTTAAAAAAGATGATGCTATTATTATGTGAACACACACACTGCCACTATGTTAATTTCACTGTTTATGTTTATGAGTTTCAGTGAAAAAGATGCACAATTCTGCTCTTTAGAAGATAATGCATGTAAACAACTAATGAACATGGAAATAGTTTTAGAGCCATAGACACAAGCAATAAACTTGGACGTCTTAGTTTTTGAGGGGAAAAACTGCTCTCCCCATTCAATTTCTTAAGGATCCTCTGGCTCAGAAAAGACTAAAACAGGTATTGTACATAACAGACTCTCGAATAATCTCCAGAGGATGAACATCAGTTCGTAGTTTACCTGAAGTTGCAATTTAATTCGTTGCAAATCAACTCATCTTTTGCAGCATTTTTTGACTGTTGGAAATAAGCCTGGCAGTGGGAAGTGTATGTAACAGGACTCAGTCATATTGATTGAATGCATTCATCAATCCGATAAGGAAGAATTGAAGGAACTGAGCATGATTAACTTGGAGAAGGAGAAGTATTTGGAGAGGAAACAAGATTGCTATCTTGGCATATTTGAAGGTCTACCCTGTGGCAGATGGGGAGCAGAATGAGGACACTACGGGGACACTTCCAATAGGCAGATTTTTATTCATTACTTATCAGCAGAAGAACAGCTTGATCTTAAAACCAAAACCCAGAAGAGAGAAAAGTTGATTCCTTTTCTGAGTTATTTTTTTCAAGCATTTTTATGGGGCGCCTTCTTTCCCCCATTATTCATTCCCTTTTTTTCCTCCGAGGTTCACTCTATGAGTTCCCTGATTCAGCAGGAAAACTCCAGCTCTTTATCAGCATATCTGCTTCCTGAGGAATGATGGTTCTCTTTGGGTCATTACATATACTGCTTTTCAAGGCTTAGGATTCCATGGCTACAATCAGTTAGGAGTAATGTACTGAGCTACCTGGGTCTATAAAAACGAGACCTAAGACATGTCGTAGGACATAAATCAATTTCAGGGCTACCTGAATCTCCACAGCGTTGCTCCTAGTGCTGTCATATGCTAAGGACTGCCCACAAATTAATGTGAAAAATTAGTCTCAACAGACAGTGATGTGTCTGTCGCCCTTGGTATTATTTGCATATTACCTTGTTATTAATATGTGTATTATCTTGGATTAAAAATATTAGTTTTACCTTGACTTCTGTTTCGATGATAAAAATCTCAACTATTGGGCTATTACACATCAATCTTTTCTACTTTAAATTCAGACCTCATCCCCTATTTGGAAAATGCATGTCATTGAAAAGAAATGCTATGACTTAGAGAGACCCGGAACAGGAATAGAAAGTGTTCTCACCTTAAGTTTGCCTTATATAATCTTAGGTAAATGGTCTAATTTCTCATTGTTCTGCCCATAAAATAATGTTAATAAGAGAAATTTACCTCATCTTCCTATTGGAAGATGAAGGTATATTTAAACATTCTTGGTGTATAATATTAAATTGTCCTTGGAAAGTGTGTAAAAATGACTAACTTTGAGTCATTTAGTCATTTTTTTTTTTTTTAAATCTTTGTTCATACTTCTAGCTTTCTCTATGAATAGGGCTATGTGGGACCTGGCTTTGGGGCACTCAGTGGCTGAAGTTTACAGACTGAATCATGGTGAGGATGCAGGCGTCCCCCTGGAGAGTTCGTCCTAGGAGGGAGAGGGTTGAGATGGGAATGTGATCAGTTTGAGGGGTGACCCAAAAGATGCCAGCAAATCAACCACAACAACCCGTCAGTTTGACAGTGCCTCACTACAGAAGGTGTGGTAGAAAGGTCACTGTTGGAAAGCTTGGGTTAGCTCTAACTCAACTACAAACTGACCGCAACCCTGAGAAAGTCACTTAACCTCTCCATGCTTCGGTCTTTGTAAGCCCGGGGAGCTTGAGCTAGATCTGCATTGTCCAATACAGTTAGCCACCAGCCACGTACGCTATTGACCACTTGAAATGTGGCTAGAGCAATTGAGGAGAAATGGAATTTTTCATTTTATTTAATTTTAATGAATTTAAATTTAAAATTAAAAACCAGAACAGTATAAAATATTTTTCTTTCATTTTTTATTCCCTCTTTTTCTCCCTTCCCCATCCCCCACTTAAGTCCTGTTTCAGTTGGGGAATCAAATGCTTTTCTTTTAAACACAACTTAATAACTTTGATAGGACTACATTTCACTTCAACCATTGAAAATTTTGTGTCCTTTTTGAGATATGCTAGAAGTGTAAAATACACATTGTATTTCAAAGGCAGTATGAAAAAGACCAAACTATCTCATTAATAATTTTTTGTGTTGATTACATGTTTAAATGATGATATTTTGGATATGTTAGGTCAACACATTGACTGCCCCACTAGAAAAAAAATTTTTTTCTTGGGGCCATAGTGTTTTATTATGAAAATAAAATAAGAACATTGAAAACAAAATGATCCTTTCTAATTTAATGAAAAATTTGTTATTTTTTATTGTTTTTTGTGCATGAGTTGTATGCAACTTGAAAAATAGCTCACACAGCTCCCAAGGTGAAGGGATATGAGTTACATATGCTTCACAAGGCCCTGGGCTCAAAACATGAGTTAAATACAACTCACAGGTAGTTAATGTGTTCAATAAAATATATTATTAAAATTAATTTCACCTGTTTCTTTTTAAGTTTTTAAAATGTGGCTACTAGAAAAATTTAAATGATATATATGGCTCACATTGTACTCTATTAGACAGTGATGGGCCAGATGATCTCAATTGCATCTTGCAACAATGAAGCCTGTTGTTCTAGGTAGCTTTTGCGAAGGTTCAGCTCTGACTGGCTTTGAGCATAAACTTTCAAAGTAGAGAATGTTAATTATAACCCCCACTTGCTAGCTGTGTGATTTGGGGGCAAATTACTTACCCTTACTGGGCTTAAGTTTCCTCATCTGAGGCAAAGAGAGAAACACATCTACTTTATAGTGTTGTCGTAAGGGTTAAATGGAATAATAGTATGTGTACGCTGCCAAGAAAAGTGCCTATGACCATGTGAAATAAGTTCTCCCCAACTTTCCCATTTCTCTGATTGTGATTTTTAATACCCATGAGGACCAAAAGGGGAAAAAATGACATGAGGGTTTTAGCACAAGCACCAATTCTTATGAAGAACCAAGGTGAGAAGTGGTTTAGGAGCCACAGGAAGCGTACAGCTTTGTTAACATGAACCAGCCGTGTTCACCTCAGTCCTTGACTCGATCCAGACGCCCCCTTTCTAGTTCTGCAGCTCATGTCGCTCCCTCCCTTTACTGCTCCCCCTTTGCCCTCACGGTCTTCCCGATTAGTTGTATTCCAGGCTTTTGTAGCTTGCTGCTGTCAAGATGTCGAATTGCCGAAAGACAAAATCCAGACCATTTGGGAAAGAAGACACATTTCCTCCCTCCTTCCTGGGCGTTGCTGTGAATCATGGAGGTTTCTAGGATGCAGGTGAGAAAAGTTGCTTTGTAGCAGGCACCACCTTTGTCTTACTGTATACAGGCTCCCCAAGTCCTCCCTGCCACCTCAGCCCGCAGCAGAGAGCCCCAGACAGAATGATGAAAAATAAAAAGGGCAAGAGGTGGAGCATTTGTTTTAGGAATTGGGCCAACCCTAAGTGTTAAGGGTAACAGATGTATGGCATGCTATTAATATATTTTATTTAATCATTATTTATTCATGGCAAATTTTTGTTTTATTTAAGCAACAATTGACTATTCATAGTGATGAAGAGAGTAAGTTCTAGGGTCATAACACTTACTAGACGTATTCTTGGATAAGCTACTTAACCTCTCAGAGCCTCAGTTTCCTCATCTGATAGTTGTACCTATTAATAACATTGTCTACTTAACAGGACTATTGTAAGGACTAAATGAGGCAATGAACAGTACTTGGGGCATGATGAGAAACGGTAGTTAAGGAATGGTTACTCAGAAAATGGTAGTTATTATTGTTGTTATATTTATTTTCTTCAAAATTATTATTCCATTATTATTTAACCAACTTAAAACTAGTCCCTCTTTTTTTGGTAGCAGCTTTTCATTTCTTGTATGATTTCTGTTAGGGGTACTTTATTTCTTTGTTATCTGTGTAATCTATTTACTTTGACAGTTAAAAGCATAGAAATTATAATATAAATCAGTAAAGAAAATATTCTCACTTGCGACTTGCAACTCTAACTATGACCTTATCCCTGAAGGTCATATTTCGGTCATGCTGCCCTGTGGGTCACTGAAGTGGGACTCTTCCGTGGGTCCCATAAGAGTCAACTAAAGCAACCGAAGTCCTCAGCGCTCTTGGCAAGAATAGAGACGCTCAAAAGACCTGATGAACTTTGCACTAAGGTCTCCCCTCTAGAAAACAGGGAGGGATAACCAAAGGGATTTTTTAAAAAACCTAAACGTTTAGCCACCTTTTAATCTTTAACACCAGCCAATCGACTACAGGTTCCTGGGAAGAAAGAGCAAAAGCAATAATCATCCGTTGTGGATTGATGCGTCGCCTGCTCCATGGGCTGTGCAGTATCTGGTCAGTGCCTGGGCTGCCTCACTACTGCCCAAGGTTCGTGCTTTGGGAGCTATCCTGGAAGCTAAGAAATCTCCCTTTGATCTGGTATTAATCACTTTCCAGAAGTGCTTCCTGATGCACAGGAATGCAGCGTGCAGGAATGCCAGCAGGTGCCTGAACCCTGGGCCTGCTGCTCCCTCAACTTGAGGGAAGCTGTGGATGCCAAGCAGAACAGACAGAACTATTTTGACTTGACTTGAGCAGCTTCCCATGACCCCTTGCACATACCTTTATTCTTGCACCTGCCCCACATAATTATTCCTTTATAGCTCCGTCACCAGCAGGAATATGAATCCTTTTGGCAGGGCCACTGTATTGCAAACTTCCGGGAGCCACCATGCACATAGTAGCTGGTGCGAGTGGTGGCTCCTGGAGGTGGCAGTGCACAGCCTGAGCAGCCCTCCGTAGCTGCTCTGCCTGGGGATGGGGTGAAATGGGGGGTAGGAGATTGGCCTTGCTCATCTTTTATCCTGGCCTCAGGCACATTTGTGCTCAACAAATATTTCTGAATGAATGACACTAGATTTCCTACTTATTTTGCATTGACTTGATCCATCTTCTTAATCTGTGGCTCTTTTCATCTAGTCAATTGTCCTATTATTATGAAATTCTTCACCCTGGAAGGTGCTTCAGTTTTAATAGAGTTATGTTAATGATGTTTCTTTGCATCCAACAAAACTTCTGGAGAGGGGAGTGCACACCAGCCCTCATGTGGAGGGAGCGGGGAGTATTCAGCCTGCTGCATGCTGCTGGGGACTTGCTAGCAGAAGTGACTAGGCCAAGGGGGCTGGTTTGGTCCATGCTTGACCCACTTTGATGCTTGAGAATAACTCAGTGATTTTTCTGGCCTCATTTTGATCTCACAGATGTGGCTCGGGAGAAGAAATCAAGTACATAGCCTCAGAATATAACATCAATGAGTTTGGGTCACAGCTGCAGCACACCCAACCAGAAACACATACACAATACGTACATGAAGTGGGAATAAATTCAACCCATTTTCAATTTGGAATATGGAGACCGATGAGTGAGATTGTGGGTGCCTTATCCATTGCAGGTTCTTCTGGTTTCTTGAATTCATACTTCAATGAAGAGAAATTGACTCTGATGCCAGATGGGAAAGCTCCCTACTTGTGCCCTCGTCTCTGAGTTTTGCCAGTTCAGGCAGACAAACAGTTCTGAGCACTCACTATGTGCCAGGCTCGGGTGGCCTTTGGGATTTTCACTTCCTTCTGATCCTTTCTCCTCAGGCTGTAGGCCCTGTGTTCTGGGGGAAATCAGAAGCCACATCTTCCTTAAAGTTCTGAAAAAATTGACCTCCCCAGACTTAGGTTCACCTGATCTTCTTCTTGAGTGTTACAGAGGAACATAACAGCACGTAGAAAATCCTTTTCTCTCGACAAAGCCTGGCTTTCAGATTCTGTTGTGTTGCTGCAGACCTCAAACTCATATATTTGGATGTCAGAGACTGAATATTGATATTCTGTTGTAAAAATCCTATCTCCACTTCTCCCCGCTTAGATACCCCAGAGAGCTGTGTGTCTCAGCCTGACTGGAGAGAAGATCACACATGTGGAGAAGCCAAAGAGGAGAGCCCATCAAGGTATTTCAGAAATGCTACCCTGTAATACCAGAATTCACGTTCAGGCAAGAGGCCCAACAAACCCTCGACCTCGCAGAGGAGAGATGAGCGATCCAAGTGTTAGAATGCGAGGGTGGGGCTCTCTCCCAAGCAACCTGAGCTGTTGCCCTGCACCAGCCCCACACCAGCGGCCTCTCAGTTACCTCACCCATGGACAGAAGTGGTGGTCTAGACACACAACAGGACACCTGCCAGGTTTGCGAAAAAAGCTTCCTGAAGAGTGAGTAGAAATAAATTGCAGTTATTCATAAAGGATTGTCGACAGGCCATACATACTATAAACATAATTTGGAAAAGGATAAATAGGTCTTTGTCTTTGGCTCTTTGGAATCTAGTCCAGGCCTATGGCTTGTAGGATTTCTTTTGTTGCTTCCCTTTTTTTTTTTTAACATGTCAGGGAAATGCAGCCTAGATATTTCAGCTTGGACAAACCAGATGTGGTAACCCACGAAGCTGCTGATGGTTTTTGCCCACGTGGCTGCAAAGTGAGGCAAGTAAATTGCGTGCTCTAGAAATAATCATGGTGTAGCATGTCCTCAAAGGGAGGGCTGTTTCCTTGCTGCCGAAGTGTTAATGGATGTCTGACAATTTAACTTTGCCAATATTGGTAGATACTTTGCTTCAATTTATGATTAATAATTCATAATTATGATTAATAATTAAAATTTAGTTAGAATATTGGCTTTAATTTATGATTGACTGTTGGCACGTGGAGCAAATTTGATTTTCTAGCCCATTTACTCTTTTCCAGATCATTTAAAGTGGGTAGGTTGATGGGTACTGCACTTTTTATCATCTTTATGAGTATGTGAATGGGTCAGGCTTTCAGTAAAAGAAGGCAGAAAATAAGAATAATTACTTTAATATTTTGGAGAAATTTCTTTCTTTCACCTAAATGGCAGAAATTGACTCTTTCAGAGACAAGTGAAAGAAACCAACTCCATCTAGCTTCTGCAAAAAGTGTATTTATCGACTCATGTAACAGGGCAGTGTATCCAGGAGAGGGTTGGCTCTAGGCACAGCTGGATCTAGGGGTTCACACATTGTCATTCAGACAAATTTTCTTTTTGAGACAGGGTCTCACTCTATTGCCCCTGCTAGAGTGCAGTGGCGTCATCATAGCTCAGTGCAACCTCAAGCTCCTGGGCTCAAGTGATCCTCCTGCCTCAGCCTCCCAAGTAGCTGGGCTACCACCATGCCCGGCTAATTTTTCTATTTTTTGTAGAGACAGAGTCTCACTCTTGCTTAGGCTGGTCTTGAACTCCTGGCCAAGTGATCCTCCTCCCTCAGCCTCCCAAAGTGCTAATATTACAGGCGTGAGCCACTGCACCAGGCCAGGCAACTTTTCTCTCTCAACCTTTTTGTCTCTCCTTGTCTGTTCTACAGGCAAGTTTCCCCATAGCCACCGCCTTTTTTTTTTTAACTTAACCAAGAGAAATTTATTGGCTTATAGTTCTGGGGGGTGGAAATCCAGTACCAAGGTGACGGCAGATCTGGTTTCCTCTGGAAGCCATAATAGAAGGATCTGTACCAGGCCTCTGTTCTTTGCTTGCAAATGGCCATCTTCTGGTGACCTCACATGGTCTTATCTACATGAGCATATGTCCTTCTATTTTCTATTTCTTTTTTTTCCCCATAAAATATATGACTCAATACTTTTTCTTCTTATAGGGGCACAGGTGGCGTTATATTAGGAATTGACCAAATAGCCCCATTTTAAGTTACTCATCTCTTTGAAAACCTTACATGCAGAAGATACAGTGATAGACAAGATGGGTGACAATAGCCCTGAACCAAATCCTCTAGTTTAGCAGCCCTGAGTGAAAGTCAAAGGTTTCTATTCCAATGTCCTTACATTATCCTCAGAGAAAACTCCCATTTGCTCTGCTTGGGGCATGTGTTCACCCTTGAACAAGTGCCTGAGCCAGAGGGACGGTACATGTGAACTGGACAACCTGGGGCGAGCACTCGTCCCTGTGGTGGGGATGGCAGAGCACTGCCATCGAGGGGTCCCCAGGGACACACGTGGTTAGAGAGGAGTTTCTCTAAAGGAATCAGAAGAAGAGGGGTGGGAAAATGGGACCGGCAGATGAAAGTCATAGTTATCATAGTCTTGCAAATGGTCTCGCAAAATGACTCCCTTTCTCTCATTTTACCACCTCCTGACTTTTCTTCTGGAACTGTCTGGCTTTCTCTGGCTTCAGGAAGCTTCCTTTCATCCTCTCCCTCCTCTAGTGTCTTCTGGCATTTGTAGGCCAGTACCACTACTTTAAAAATTAATCACATGCTGCATTGTATTCTTTTGAATCAACAAAATTACTTTAAATTTTATAAATGATTTGATGATGCACTTGGCCACAAAAAATGACAACAATGTTAATAAAAATAAAATCACATTTTTAAAAAGGAGGGTGTTGGCTGGGCATGGTGGTGCGCGCCTGTAATTCTAGCTCTTTGGGAAGCTGAAGCGGAAGGATTGCTTGAACCCAGGAGTTCGAGACCAGCCTGGGCAATAGCGAGACACCATCTCTACAAAAAGTAATAAAAAGAACTTAGCCGGGCATGGTGGCACATGCCTATAGTCCCAGCTACTCGGGAGACTGAGGCAGGAGGAGCGTTTGAGCCCGGGAGTTTGAGGTTGCAGTGAGCTGTGATGACACCACTGCACTCTAGCCTGGGCAACGGAGCAAGACCCATTGCAAAAAAAAAAAAAAAAAAAGGGTTTGCTCAGCAACCTGCAGAAAGTAGGCATTTAATAATATCTATTGATTTGATGATTTGATTTGTGTTTTTTGTTTACAAATGATGGCTAGCTCCTGCAGCTCATGGATCCTGTACTCTCTGAATGTCCCAGAGGACCCAGAGCACTGGCCAGCTCATGACCTCTTGTGTGCTGAATGCTTGAGGAACAACATAGAGGCCTGTTGCCTGTACACTATCTGCTTTGGCATAAACTTTTCTGGTGCTCATACAACTTACTTCTGTTACAATTTACTAAAACAGCATGTGGCAGGGATACAAATAGTGAAGTCCCCTGTTTCTAGACTTTTACTGATCCATGCTACTGAGGAAGATCCAGTCTTCCCAGTGCTAAGCCTGGGACACCTTGTTGTGCTGATTGGTGTGACAGATAAACAGAAGGTTTAGAAGTGAGAGATTTAAACTGAATTACATAAGAATAGGATTTGGCTGACAAGGGAGGGGCCGTTCAGAGAGGGAAGTCTGAAATATTTTGTTGGGGTCAGTGGACAAGAGATGGAAGAGAGATTGGGAGTACCAATGGTACTACGTGAGACTGTAGGGAAAGAGAAATGTAATAAGAGGTTTTAGGGCACATGCTCCAGATTATATACTGTGATTTCCTCCCTGACCCACCCTGACTTTACTGGTAGTTCTGGTGAATCAGTTAGAACCCAATTGTAAAACGTACAAGAGGCCAGATGTGGTGGCTCATGCCTATAATCCTAGCACTCTGGGAGGCCAAGGCAGGAGGATCACTTGAGGTCAGGAGTTCAAGACCAGCCTGAGCAACAGCAAGACCCCATCTCTACTGAAAATGGAAGAAGTTAGCTGGGTGTAGGGCGTGTAACTGTAGTTCAAGCTACTCAGGAGGCTGAGGCAGGACGGTTGCTTGAGCCCAGGAGTTTGAGGTTGCTGTGAGCTAGGCTGATGCCATGGCACTCTAGCCTGGGCAACACGGTGAGACTCTGTCTCAAAAAAAAAAAAAAAAAAAAAAAAAAAAAAAAGGTAACAGGAAACACAAGTGTTTAGAGCAAAAAAAGGGAATTTATAGCCTCTGTAACCAAAATACTATCAGGCAGTTTGATTAGCTTGATTCAGTTATAGTTTGATCTATAATCTCAAGCAACGTGGTCAGAATTTGATTTCTGTTCAGTTTTTGACTCTGCCTCCTGCTATGTTAGTTTCATTCTTTGCTATCAGCGAAGATCCCAGATGTTCAGAGCTTCAATCTCAGTTTCAAGTCCAGTGGAAAAAGAAAGTGTGTCTCTCTTCCAACAACCCCAGATAAAATTTCTTTGTGTCTCATTGGCTCTGATTCAGTCACATGCCCACCCCTGAATCACATACGTGACCAAGAGAACATGTTGTTTTGATTGGCCAGGACTGAGTCATGTGCTTCACCCTAGAGACAAAGATGTAGGACAAGAATGGAGAGGGAAGGAGAGCTGGCGCCTTTGGCATAGGCCAAGTGGAGGGAGAGTAGAAGCTGGCCAACTAAAACAAAACACATTAAGAAACGTTTTTTTTTTTTGCATCACGTTGCTTCACATCTAGAAAGAAAATAAAAAAAAGAAAGAAAAAAAAATAAACTTTTTTTAGAGACAGGGTCTCACTCTGTCACCCAGGCTAGAATGCAGTGGTGCGATCACAGCTCACTGCAGCCTGGAACTCCTGGGCTCAAGCGATCCTCCTGCTTCAGCCTCCCAAGTAGTTGGGACTACAGGCACATGCCACTATGCCAGGCTAATTAAAAAAAAAATTTCTTTGAGAAATGGGGTCTCTATGTCCAGCCCAGGCTGGTCTTGAACTCTTAGTCTCAAGTGATCCCCTCCCCTTGGCCTCCCAAAGTGCCGGGATTACAACTCTGAGCCACTGCACATGGCCCACATTAAGAGAGCTTAATAAAAGTTTGCATTTATTGTTTCAGCCTTTTGAGGTTGGATTTGTTTTCTTTTTTATGTGACACTATATTGAGACCTAAGGAAACATAAGTTTATCCTGGTTACAAACATCTGTATCTGTTGAGTGGTCTTGATTTTACACAGTTCTTCCATAAATCCCTGTAATAATCCCATGAAGTTTGTGACTTTTCTCACTTTGCAGATGAGGGAGCTAAGGTGCAGAGAGGGTAAATAACTAACCCTACACTGCACAGCTAGTAACTGGAGGGAGCAGCATTCAAACCCAGGCTTTGCATTTTCCACTTTTCCCTGTGAGAGAGAAAGAAGGCGCCACTAAAGCAGTTTCAGTGTGAATAGGAAGAGGGCACAGATTCAAGAGACAGTTCAGAGGAATTGTCAGCAGACTGCAGTGACTCATGGCTGTGGGCGGAGGTGGTGGCGGTGAAGGAGACACACATGACTCAGCTTCCAGCTTGGGTGACTGATGGGGTGGGTGCTGCTGCCATTAATTAAGATGGAGCACACAGGCGGAGCTGACTCGCTGCCTCTCAGGCACCTCCCCCATCCCACTTCAGTCCCTGAGCCAGGCCTGGTAGGGGCCAAGCAATAATCAGCCCTCTTTCTCCACACCTTCCCCCATCTGCTGGGGCTCCTTCTTCTAGATCTGGGATCTAGTGGTTTAGCTGGATCTAGCATCCATGTGGTCTAGGGGTACAGCATTTATGTTTTCTCTCAGAGTTCCTCCAGGACCCAGGTTCTTTCCTTCCAGGAATTTGGACCCAGGGTTTGGTGTCCCTGGGAGTGAGTCCTGGTGTTTAGGTAGCTTGAGTTTCAGCACGCAGTGAACTGTCTCGATTTCCCCTCCTTAGTCCCAGCATATCGGTGCTGCCTTGAGGACTGGTCCAATGGTTGGGCCCTGGTGTCTTCCTCAAATCTTCCAATCTCCTTCTGTCTGGCTTCCTGGCATGTCGGTCAGGGCCGTACCTCTCATAGGCAAATATCTCTTGGTGATGAGCTGTTGTCCTGATTCCTAATTATTGGCCACAGGTTGGATGCCCCAGAGCATTGCTCTGCTAGACTACTGCATGGCTGGGGGCCACTGGGCTTGCCTCTTCCCAGCCTCTTAGACCCCGCTTCCCCAGCTCGGGTGGCTTTGTTGTAGTTATCAGGTCTCCTCTTGTTCCCCTTGCTGCCCAAACTCTTTCCCGCCTCAGAGCCTTTGCACTGTGCCCACTGCCTGCAATGCTCTGCTCCGTGGCTTGGGTCCTTTCCTTGCCATTTGGGTGCCGGCTTATGTGCCATGTTCCTATCTAATGTTGCCTGCCCTCTTTCCATCTCTTTCTGTGTCATCACCCCATCTCTCTTTCTTCACCACATGAATCTCTTTGGATTTATTTTATTTGTGTCCTTGTTTCTTATCCATCTCCTCACTAGAATGAAAGCTCCTGAAAGGCAGGGGCTGCCCCACTGTGCTCGCTGTTCTATTAAGGGCCTAAAAGAGTGCCTGCTACCCAGTGGGTGCTCAACTGACTATTTATGGAATGTGCCAAATGATCTGGATTGCTTTGACCACACCATGTCTGGTCTAACCCAAGGAGGAGAAGATAGGATGGATTTTGCGCAGGCTGAATTGGAGGGCTGTCCACTTGGAGCTGTCCAGCTCCCTTTGGTGGAATTTTCCACCTTGTCTCTCTCCTACTTTCAGCTTAGGGGACATCACTCAAGAATCTTCCCTTGCTCTAACCCCCCAAACAGTACCAAGCATCCTTTCTTCTTTGCTCTGGTAAAACCTCTTTCCAATCTTAAATTATTCACTTGTCATACAGCACTGTACATTTATTTTTTTGCTTACCTGTCTTTCTTCCTGGTTAGATCATGAGCTTTTGCTGGCAGGAATTCTGTGGGTTTGTTTTTGTTGTCATCTCTGGTATCTAGTACAGAGTTACAGTCCAATTCCACAATTACTTGTGTGGGGATATGCAAGTTCAGTGCATGAATAAACTAGATGTGTGAGTCTGGTATACAAGACACAGGTAAGGCTTAGTGATGCAATAACAAAACTAATTGATTTAGCAGCCATTTATCCCAAAACTGTGTTACTGAAGAAAGAAGCCTTTGAAACTTTGGCTAGTCATTTGCAAAAGAGCTGATGTCATCATTTTTGTGTCATATTCCTAAGTTCATCTTGAGCCATCCTCCTGAGTCACAAGCCTGTGTTTATTAGGCTGGAAATCCAAAGAGTTTTGTATCCTGACCACTCAGGATAACTTCAGATTCATGGTTCTGACATTTTCAGCTCTGGAATAACTCTATTTTCACCTAACCTGAGTTATAGTCATGAGTTCTTGTGAGACCAGCCTCATTAATCATAGAAGTGTCTGTACTGGGGATGGTGTCTACCTCGTCTTGTCCACGTGCAGATTTAGTGACACATGACATGAGTATTAACTCAGCCTCATTCTATTCTCTTTCAATTCATTGATGATTTTATTCCACACATCCTTTGTGTTATCACTGTGGCCACTGTGTTATCATAGATTTGAAATTCAAGGACACAATTCATTTGGTAATTTTATGTAATGCCATCCCTGAGATGAAATTTTAATTGTGAAAGAAAATTAGTTATGTATTCAACAGCCATTTATAAATTATGTGTTACATTCCAAGCGTGGCGCTAGGAGCTGAGGACAAGGTTGAGTAAGATAATGTCCTTGTCTTTGAGGATCTGATAATCTAGGGTGATGCAAGACAAAATTTGGAAAACATTAATTGAAAAGACAATATTAATAATGTTCACTTGGTACCTGTTTTTACTGAGCCCCGTGCTTCCTCCTGTGTTAGACAGAAGGATTACAGTGGAGAACAAACAGGTACAGTCCCATACTCCTGAGGCTTGCAAGCCAATGAGAAAAGTAGGAGCTAAACAAAGTAATTACAAGCAAGGAAAGTCTCAGAAAGGAGCCTGAAGGGTATTATTACATATAGGATATGGTGGTTAAAAAGAACAATAATTAACATTCTTTTAGCCCATGCCATGGACCAAACATTGGGCTAACAGCTTCACAGTCATTATTACACTTAAACAAAGCCAAGCAAGGCATATGCTAACGTGCCTTTTGCATTTCTTAGTGTTGGGCATAGTAACAGGGTATTTCCCAAATGAAATTGACCATGGGACATTTTTTTCACAAAATATCCCTTCAGTTCTGTGGTGGTTTCAGCAAGGCTGCCGTGAAGCAGGGGGAGCCGGTGAAGGGGCGCTCCGATGGGGAAGGATACGGGGAGGTTTAATTTTTCGAATGATAGAAAACATTTACTCTGAGATCCTGGTGATTCGAAAATTGCCAGAAACTTTAGAAAGGGTTTAAGTATCCTCAGCTTTGCCAGTGCATAAGAATTACCTTTACTTTTCAAAATACCTGCTTATCAAATCTAAGTTTCCTGAAGAATAGTCTAAATTTTTTAAAAGGTGCAGATACCTAGGAAAATGGTAACGTGGGTTGTCTCTGGGGAAGGGGACCGTGTGGCTGGGCATCAGGGACAGGAGGAAGACTCTTCACTGTAAAATGGTGAACAGTGATTAAATATTACCTACTAAAAAATAAATGTGTAATTTTTTTTTTGAGACAGGATCTTGCTCTTTCACTTAAGCTAGAGTGTAGCGGTAAGATTGTAGCTCACAGCAACCTCAAACCTCTGGGCTCAAGCAATCCTCCTGCTTCAGCCTCCTGAGTGACCGGGACTACAGGTGAGTGCCACCACACCCAGCTAATTTTTATTTTATTTTATTTTATTTTTTTATTTCAGCATATTATGGGGGTACAGATGTTTAGGTTACATATGTTGCCCTTTCCTCCCACCCCCAAGTCCGAGCTTCAAGCATGTCCATCCCCTGGATGGTGCATATCACACTCTTTGTGTGTGCAAATACCCGTCCCCTCCTCCCCCCTCCCGCCTCCCCCCTGCCTGACATCCAATAGATGTTATTCTTATATGTGCACTTATGTGTTGATCAGTTAATACCAATTTGATGGTGAGTACATGTGGTGCTTGTTTTTCCATTCTTGGGCTCCTTCACTTAGTAGAATGTGTTCCAACTCTTTCCAGGAGAATACAAGAGGTGCTATATCACCATTGTTTCTTAAAGCTGAATAGTACTCCATGGTATACATATACCACATTTTATTAATCCACTCATGTATTGATGGACACTTGGGTTGTTTTTTATTTTTTGTAGAGATGGGGTCTCACTATGTTGCCCAGGCTGGTCTCAAACTCCTGGCCTCAAGCGATCCTCCAGCCTCTGCCTCCCAAAGCACTGGGGTTACAGGTCTGAGCCACCATGTCCCACCAAAATAAATGTGTAAATTAAAAAAACAAAAACAAAAAACCTCTATGGGTGATCCAGATATAGGCAGGATTGAGAACCACTGGTACAGTTAGTTAATGAATTAAAAACAAAATAATGTGAAACAAGTAATTAAAATTTTCTATTTAAGGGGGGAAGAAGAAAGAGGGGTGAGGGATGAAAAATTGTCCATCAGGTACAACATACACTATTTGGATGACAGAAACACTAAAAGCACTGACTTCATCACTGTACAATTCATCTATGAAACAAAAAACCACTTGTACCCCCCTAAATCTATTGAAATAAATTTTTAAAAAATGAACCCCAAAAGAAAGATGTGCTAGAATAGATTTGATCATTGGGAGGTTATTAACCTTAAAGAAAGCAACTTTCCAGTGATGGGTAGAGAAGTCCGATCACAGGGGGTTAAGGAGACAGGAAAGCGGGGAAGCAGAGATGGAAGACGGTAAGCTATTCTCTGGTGGGCAGCCCGCACGGGGACTGTCTAAACTCTGATCCCTCCACTCGCGAACTGTGGGACTTGGGAAAGTTTCTCAGGTCCCCAGATTCCTCATTGTAACATAGAATCATATTATCTGCCTTAGAGGGTGGTTGGGGAAATCAAATGAAAGAGTAAATGAAGATTATAAACACACACACACACACACACACACACACACACACACACACACACACACACACACACGCAGTGCTTAGCATAGCGCCTGGTGCAAAGTGAGCAGATAGGATAGAAGATGTGGGTGTTTTTGAGAGGAGAAGATGGAAGTTGTAGATGAATACCCTGTAGATGGAGGGTGGGGAGGGGAGGAAAAGTGCAGAAACTTCTTTTTGGCTAAGGGCAGAACGCTTTGCTCTGGGAGAGAAAGGAAGGAGCGGTGGGCAGGTGCAGAGGCTGTGTGGCAACACGAGCATTTTGGGAGAGAGGAAGGGGGCTGAAGAGCTTGGGTAAGAAACCTCACTCCTCTGTAAAGAAAGAGGCAAGGTTGAAACTATGGTACATAAAATGTTTCAAATATTCATAGTATTTGATGAACAGAAACAATGTTTTTAGGCTAAAATAAATTGGTGCCAGTCCTTATATTTGGATAAAAATGCGTTCGACTTGTCTGCTGGGTCATCTTCCTGCTTCTCTCCTTTCTACTTCATTATCTCTGGCACAAATAGCTTCAAGGTGCATTTATTCATTCAAGCCTTTTGTTTTGAGCCTCCTGTGGGCAGGTACTAGAAGACCAGGGTACTAGAAGACACATTGGTGATGGGACAGGATTGTGGGGTTGTGGGGAAGAAAAGCACAGCTTACCTCGTCCTGTATATGACCCTAGAAATGCAGAGAAGCCTGGATGTTTCCAGAGCAGGAATTGTGTGGTTTTTCTCTGCACAGTCATGTTGAAACCTACTTATTTCCCCAAATGAACTGATTGAGATGAAACTATGGATTCACTTAAGTAGACATGTTTCATTTGGCTCAAGAAAGATGCTGGCACATTGTATACACTGCATCAAAAAGTCTTGAAAAGAATATGTTGAGTCAAGTTTAAAAAAAAATCCTAAACTGTAATTGTCTAGTTTTTTAGCAATGAGACAGTAGCGTTCAATCCCTTCAGCCACAGTGCCCACTTCATAGCAATCACTTTACAATTCTGAAATGAAGTTCATAGATAGTATAACTTTCCTACACACGTTTAAAAATAATATAACTCCATAACTATAGGATATAGGAGAAATTCAAGTTAAGGGATTTATCATGAATGTCATTCTCCACATGAATATTTGAGCATGGCTGTATCAGTAGTACAACTCAGATGCTGACATTGAAATGAATAAACACCATGATATTACAGCAGAAAACAGGCCGATTTTGGTGTGTTATTGTATTGGCAACTCAAGTACTATGACTAGCTTTGCTGCTGGTAATGTGGTTTTCTAAAATGGTGAAGAACTTTTGGTAAAGTACACATTTATCTCAATTTACACAGTAGATGCATTTTGGGAAATTTGGTGAATATTGAAAAAGTGCAAAAGATACTCAAACACAAGATACTTTGTGTTTATATGTAAAATGGAATTGGGTTTTAGCTCAGATTATGATAAATAGCCTTTTAATCTACATGAATTTCCAGCGAGGCATGAAAAGTTCCGTGGCACTTCAGCAATTCTTTGTCACATGGGACTTCTCTGCGAACTCCTTAAATGCCTGGCAATGCCCCTCCAGTCGTGGTGACAACCAAGAAACACTCCCACAGATTTCCAAAATGTCCACCAGGGGGTGGTACCATCCCTTTTGAGAATCTCTGGAGTGAAATGTTTGAATGAAATTGAGCTCTCGTACTATGAGAGGCTCACTAAGTGCTTGTTGAATAGAATGGTTGAGAATCTTGCTGATCCTCACAGCCATCATTTTGAATTTTGTTCACAATGTGGGGAGACTGCAGATACAAATGGGAGATCGAGACCGGGACAGGCTAATGGTTCAATCGGTCCAGCCTACCCCAGTTTATTGCAAGTTGCTGTATCCAGCTTATTTGATCATGCAGGGACTATTTACAGAACATCTGTGCTAGGCACTGCAGTAGGAGCTAGCGATACAATAATGAATGAAAAAGACACAAATTCAGGCCTTCATGAAGCTACAACTTCAAGCTTAGCAGGAGATGACAGAGGGGTCTACCATGGGGCCAGGAGCATACTAACCATGAATTTGTCTTACCCGAAACAAGAGAGTTACCTGAATCACTACTGACCCCAGGAACTCTCCTGGGATTTTATTTTAAAAATTAAGTACATGTATGTTCATTTTTCTTTTTTTCATTTTCTCCTTGGAAGGAGAAACAGCAACAAAACAAAATAAAACAAAACTTGTAGTTGATTGAGCATTCAGGTTATTTGGATTTTTGTTAACGGGTTATTCTATTAAGGATGTGTTAAAATTCAAATGATATCAAAAGATATCATTGCCAAGAAATAGGGACTTCATCAAGTCTGGAACAAGAATTTATGTAAAAGTAATCAAGACATCTAGACTTATCAAAAGTTATGAACATTCTATCTGTATGACAACTCAGCCAACAACATACCTGGGGCAAAGGGGTACCTTCCTTTAAGCCTTGAGAATAAGACACTTACAAGAGTAAGCCCAAGCCATTGAGTGAGGAGGCAGAATATTATTGTCAGTAAAAGCATGGGCTTTTTTTCCAGAATTTTATGAGGGCACACATGTTTTGGTTACATGAATTACTTTTGTACAGTTTGAATCAAGGTTATAAGTGTGTCCATTACCCAGATAGTGTGCATTGTACCGATGGGTATGAATTTACCCATCCTTTCTTTGCCCCTCCCACCTGCTGGATTTTCATCGAATTTTACTACCATATGTACACCTGAGTGTTGATCATTTAGTTCTAATTTAATAGTGAGTACATGTGGTGTTTGTTTTTCCATTCTTGTGATACTTCACTTAGGAGGATGGTCCCCAGTTCCATCCAGGTTGTTACAAAAGGTATTAGTTCACCATTTTTTTTAATGGCTGAGTAGTACTCCATAGTATACATATACCACATTTTATTAATCCACTCATGTATTGATGGACACTTGGGTTGTTTCCACATCTTTGCAATTGTGAATTGTGCTGCTATAAACATTTGAGTGGAGGTGTCTTTTTTATAGAATACCTTTTTTTCCTTTGGGTAGATGCCCAGTAGTGGTATTGCTGGATCATATGGTAGTTTTACTTTGAGTTCTTTGAGGTATCTACATGTTGCTTTCCATAGAGGTTGTACTAGTTTGCAGTCCCATCAGCAGTGTAGGAGTGCTTCCATCTCTTTGCATCCATGCCAGCATTTGTTGTTTTGGGACTTTTTTATAAAAGTCATTCTCACTGGAGTTAGGTGATATCTCATTGTGGTTTTTTTCTTTTTTTTTTTTTTTTTTTTGAGACAGAGTCTCACTCTCCTGACTGGGGCGAGTGCCGTGGCGTCAGTATAGCTCACAGCAACCTCAAACTCCTGGGCTGGAGCAATCCTACTGTCTCAGCCTCCCGAGTAGCTGAGACTACAGGCATGCGCCACCATGCCCGGCTAATTTTTTCTATATATATATTTTTAGCTGTCCAATTAATTTCTTTCTATTTTTGGTAGAGACGGGGTCTCACTCTTGGTCAGGCTGGTTTCGAATTCCTGAGCTCAAAGAATCCACCTGCCTCAGCCTCCCAGAGTGCTAGGATTACAGGCGTGAGCCACCGCTCCCGGCCCTCATTGTGGTTTTGATTTGCATTTCCCTGATGATTAGAGATGTCAAACATTTTTTCATAAAGCATGGACTTTTGAATCTGATCTGTTCTGGAACCTTGGACCTGCCCTTTGTTGCTTTGTGATTTTGTGCAAGTTACTCAGCCTCTCTAGTCATCTGTGTGCTCATCTGCAGAATAAGTAAAGTACCTACCTCCTTGGGTTACATAACTGAAGGACATATTGTTTCCATAGCATTGAGCACAATGCCTGACACACAATTGCTCACGGCACCCAGGTTATCAGTACTTGTCTAGGAAAAGTGGGGTTGGAGTGTAGTGGTTGGATTTTCTTCTCTTCTTTCTAGATGATCATTGCCTCTCAGCCCCTGACAGGGGAGTTCTTGCATTATGTAACTCCAGGAGAGAAAATATCTGCTCCTTGCAAGCAAACTTACGGTTTTACGCACTCTATTGGATCTTAAAGGCACATTAAATCATCTGCTGCAACTCCCGTATTGCACAGAGAAATAAGCTAAGTTCCAGTGAGGCAGCATGGTTTGCGATTAGAAATGGTGCTAAGTTTTCCAAGGCCAGGCCTCCAAGGCCTATTTAATGCATAATGTGACCCAGTGTTTCCCAGAGAATGAATGACCCTGTATTAGGATCATACAAAGGGATTTTTAAAATGCAGGTGCTTGAATCCTGTACCCAAACTATTTTATCAGAATCTCTAGAGATGGGACCTGGGAATCTGCATTTAATAGAGGGTCACACTTGAATTCAAGTACCACTTATGTAGTAAACAATTACCTTACAGTATTATAAAATGTGTCTGTGCCACCTGGTAAGGATTTCAAACAAGATCATAAATGGAGGGCTGTTGAACTATCTACTAATTTCAGCAATTTTTTCTACTAGTTTCTGCCTCAATTATCCATTGAGTTGCCTGTATACCAGGATAGGCCCAGTTCTATGGCTTTTGTACGGTTGTGTAAGTCAGTGTAGTTCTCTGCTCTTCAAAAAGCCCAAAAAGTGAGTTAATGTATGTGTAGGCTTAGAACTGTGCCTACCTCGTACTAAATGCTCAATAAATGTTAGCCATTAGTACTATTACTCAGAGCAGGAAAACCATCTGTATAGAAGTGGTGCTGGTTTCTCTGA
Organism: Indri indri; assembly: GCA_004363605.1. Lineage (NCBI taxonomy): Eukaryota > Metazoa > Chordata > Mammalia > Primates > Indriidae > Indri > Indri indri. Next base: position 10,522 of record RJWJ010014104.1, on the reverse strand, counting down.
CATGAGCCTAGTTCATGGGGTCAGGTGTCCATTTGTTTAGCAAAGATGGCTGGAGATAACGATTAGGAGAAAGGAAAAGGAAGAGTCCATCTAAGACTCCAGAATTGTGTGACAGATCATACGTCTTTGTTTTTTGTTTGTTTGTTTGTTTTTTCCCTGCAAAGAGAATGTAAGATTGGATATGACTTTACTTTTGACAGTATAAATTGTTGCTTGCATCAGCAAAAATTCCCCGTATTGTGATGATTGTTCATTTAGGGATCTATTTATTCTCCTACACACAAATAGACACAGTCACACAAAGAACATAGGCTGTTGTATACTTTTTAGGTTGTTCTAAATGATTTGTGCATCTCTAAATTTGGAAACACAAATACAGTTTTCATAAATGGAGAATTTCAGCTGTAAATGGATTCTTAGTTGTAATAGGTAGTGTGTAATTGAGAGAATGTGAAAAAGAACGAGAAAGTAGTTTCTCTAGCATAGTGAAAGGGAGAGAGGGTTCTTTTTTTCCCCTTGAGTAAAGCATCTGCTAAATGCAAAATAAATAACTGCGGGCTCTGGCACCGAGAATCCACAATGACAGCATTTTGCAATAATGGCCTCTTTCATATATAGATCTCATAACAGTTTATGGACACTAAGTTTTATCATGCTCATACAGCTCACACTGGGTTTTTATTCACTCCTTTTTTATTGAGGAAAAGCAGGGCAGGGAATTTTTAAAGAGTTACTAGAAGTTACAAAGCTAGGATTTGAACCCAGTACCCAAAGCCTTTGGGCCAGATTGGAAGGGGGCCCACATGGCAGGCTTGACAGTTCATTCACAATTTCTGTTTTGTAGAGCAGGCAGTGATCTCCAGCAACTCAGAGGAAGAGGTAAGCTAGGAGCTCAGGGAGGGTCTAGGGGACCAGAGATCCTGATGTACAGCACCCGGCCAGATGCAATATGAAATCACCACATTCCATCTGGCTCAGCCTTGCCATGTTCCTGCATGGACACACTGAGATTGCGATTCACATCATCCACTCTAGGTTCTTCTTGGGAGGTATGCTGTGAGCCCTGAATGCAGTATGTGTGTGTGAGGGGCTTGGTTCTCAGGGCAAGAGGGGAGTGGGTGTGGTATTTGTGGACAGAGAGGCCAGTAGTTACCAAGTGAAGGGACATCAGGAAAAAAACCAAAGAGCAGAAAGTTATGTTACTCTTATCAAACAGGAAGAAAGAACAAAGCACAGGCTAGCTCTGAGATCATCTAAGACGGCCATTTGTGACACCTACACGTACGATATAACCAGGCCCAGACTTGTCCAGGACCCAAAACAAATCTGTCAGAGCCTATCAGAACTCTTGAATCAGAACTAAAAATAACCCACTTTCTCTATTCATATCTTTTAAAGATTGTACGTATTTTTTTTATTATTTATTTTTTTATTTTTTTAAGAGACAGGGTCTCACTCTGTTGCGCAGGCTGGAGTGCTGTGGCATCCTCATAGCTCAGTGCAACCTCAAACTCCTGGGCTCAAGAGATCCTTCCACCTAATTAAAAAATTTTTTTTTGTAGAGATGATATCTCACTACATCGCCAGGCTGGTCTTGAACATAGATCCTCCTTCTTCAGCCTCCCAAAGTGCTGGGATTATAGGCATAAGCTATCGTGCTCAGCCTCTTTTAAACAGAAAGAGAATCGACTGGGTGTGGTGGCTCATGCCTGTAATCCTAGCACTCTGGGAGGTTGAGGCGGGAGGATTGCTTGAGGTCAGGAGTTCGAGACCAGCCTCAGCAACAATGAGACCCTGTCTCTACTAAAAATAGAAAGAAATTACCGGGGCAACTAAAAATAGAAAAAATTAGCCGGGCGTGGTGGTGTGTGCCTATAGTCCCAGCTACTTGGGAGGCTGAGGCAAGAGGATCACTTGAGCCCAGGAGTTGGAGGTTGCCGTGACCTAGGCTGACACCATGGTACTCTAGCCTGTGTAACAGAGCAAGACTGTGTCTCAAAAATAAATAAATAAATAAATAAAAAATAAAAATAAATGGAACTAGAATCATAGTGGGAATGACCAGAAAGCTCCAGTAAAGGCAGATGCAAGTTTTGGGTGCCAAGGAAGGGTCTCATAGTCTCAAAAATTACCATATTTCTGAGGTTGAATTAATTACATAACAGTAGAAGCAAATCATTCACTTCTTTAAAGATTTACATACCAAGTTGCAAGGGGAATTTATTAGCACATCTAAATCTGAAAAGGAAAAGTTATCATATATTTACAAGGCTAAGTTGGAAGTAGGAGGCAGAAGGAAAAAAATCCTAGTTGCCATCAGTTTTTATTCCAAATTGCATCAGTTCACTAAAAACAAATATTTTACAAAGAACGTAGTCTTTAACTCTAATAGAAAAATAATACAAACCAGAGAAGTATATAAATATATATTTTTTATTAAACAATATTAACGTGGCTGCAAATAACAGTTTATATAGCTATGTATACATGGATATTTATAGATGAGATTATGCTTATATTCTTGCTTACACCAACATTTTGGAAAATGTTAAGGTAATTTTGCCTTGACTAAAAAACATACAGCAGAAGTAGTCTATTTGGCATTCTATTACCCACATCTACAGGTGCCTGTAGCAATGTGTGTTACTATAATATAATGATGTTCATAATTTGGGAGTATCAAAAGATCCTCAAATGTCTTTTAGGTCATCAAAGAAAGATAAAATAATATTTGATATAGTTTCAAATATTTTGAGATAGTTTTAAGGGCGAGTTATTTTGTGGCCCTTTGAGTCTTGAAAAATTGGGAAGTCACTTAAGGTATAAAAGCTAATTCTCTTTATTGGAACATGCAATTAACCAGAAAAGCCCATTCTCTGAGCTTGCACTCTAACAGACAATTTGTGGAAAAGGAAACGTGGCCAGGGCAAAACATTTCCTCTTCTTATAAAGCTTGAACTGAGTATGTCCCTCAGCAATTACGGAGGGTCCCCTGGGCCTCAGAACTTTCCACAAGCTTTTAGGTCTCTATGGCGATGCACTCGATTGCTGCAGCGGAAACATGGGCGATAAGGTGGCGGCAGGCACGGGACAACCACAGGGGAGAAGCTTGGGCTGCAGAAGACCGCGCAGGTCCTTCTTGAGCGTCTAGGACTGACTGCTCCGCCTTGCCGGGCATCTGCAGGGCCACCCGGGCTGGCCTGCCCGGGTTCCTGCTTCTCCAGGAAAGCACGCGCGGGCCGGCAGCTCCCAGCCCGGTTCTGCTGGCTGCAGCTGCGCTGGGGGCTGGGGGTCCCCCTGGGACTCCACTTCCTGGATGCTTAAGCTTCGGCCTTCTCGCGCCCTCAGAGGGCACGGCACAGCTGAACGGGGTCCATTTTGCTCAGCCCCCTAGTGTCATGCAGCCCTTCAGCATTCCCGTTCAAATTACGCTCCAGGGCAGCCGGAGGCGCCAGGGGAGGTAAGTCACCACCACAATCTCTCAGCCTAGGACAGGGGTTAGAAGGGGGGCCATATCGAGTTTGGGGGTTGAGTGCGGTCTTTGTCCTCCAAGGATGCCCACTTGCCATGCCTCCTAGGGTACCCCGAAAGCTTCCCCAGTACTGACATCCCAGGGCTACATCTTTCCTTGTTGGCTCCTTCCTCTAGGTGGCAAGTTCTTGGAGGCCAGGTAGACGTGGGTAGTGAGAGTCCCTCAGCACAGTGTATACTCTCTGTGCTCTCTCAACTATGCCATCTGTATGCTTCGTAGCTATTGTTATTAACCAACGACCTCTGCTCCTTAAAAGGGGAAGTGAGACAGATTGGGGTCAGGCTCTTCTCCCTAGGGACATGCAAAGCAGAGGCACCGAGGGCCTTCAGTGAAGCGGCACTCCTGCCTGTGTCGAGGTTGCGGCCGTGGGGCAGTCGGAAACCAAAATGGAAAGAAGAGCAATGCCTCGGGGTTTGAGAAATGAGATATTAAAGGTCTCCAGCTTATTCTTGGGAGAGGTGCATTTCACAGCCAAGTTCAAATCGCTGTCTGGAAACTTGCATGTTTGTTAGTGGCTCAGGAGGAGCTGGGAGCTGAGTGTGGAAACATTACGGATGGTAATGGTTTCACCTTACCCACTGCTACTATCATTTAGGTACACTCATGGATATTTGAGAGGAGAATGGAGGAAGAGAGTGAGATGTAGGGGTTTGGATGGGGTGGGGGTTTAGAGAGGAAGCAACAAACAGACTACAGAGGAAAGAAAGAGACTCATCTGTCCTAGACATGAACTAATTCTTTTGTGAACAGACAATTAAAGTGAATCATTGTATGGCAAAAGATCAAATGACAAACATGCACGCAAACAAGTTTTAATGCCCTGTTCATAACATAATTAACTGGATATAAAGGCAGCCGTATCGTTCTAAAAGCAATGTAGTGTAGTACCCCATTTTCATTTCTGAAATGCACAGTTGGATTATTGCTCTTTCCTCTTGCCGAACTTGATGAACCATGTTGACTTTACTCAACCTTATTTTCTGTTTCAAAAGAAGTTGTTAAATAATTTTGTTATTAAAAAATGGAAGGATAAAAATCATTACCAAAGTCTCCTCTGCAACAAAAACAAATTACAGGGAAAAATTAATTTAACATATCCAATGCTTAGAGGTTACATACACATGTGAAATGAGTGTCAGATGGTAATTATGAAGCTTTGATGAGCCGCAGCACCTTTCTAAGGAACACTTCTTGTACCAGTTTCGGTGTTGGAGGGAGAGGCTGCTGGCTTCTGTGGGGCTCACACCCAGATGACTGTGTTCAGACTCTTAGTAACGGAGTTTGCCGCAGGCTACGCCAGAAAGAACCTGTAGCAATGTATAGTACTTGTGTCTGTTGGGAAAGTCAGTCATGTCTGCAGTGAAAACAAAAGAGGGGTCAATACAGCCTTGACTATGAATAAAACACCTCAACGTAATACATTGGGTAGAAGTAGAGATGTATTACTGGCAAAAAAGAATAGAATGTTTTATATCCATCTCACTGATGAGAGAGCAAATGAGATGGGTCTTCAGTGCTTTGAGGTCCTTGGTGTCTAAGTGTGCTTGTAAATACCACAAAGTTAATTATAGAGCTGTTTATAGTCTGGAAAAACTGGAAACAACTCAGTAGCATTTAGCAGTAAGGAAATGGTTAAGGAAATATGGCATATCCAATTGATGGAATATTATGTAGCCAATACAAGGGTACAAAGAACTGTTAAAGACATGGGAAAGTGCTTATTATGTTAAGTAGAAAAGATTAAAAAAAAAGCTCACCCCAAACTGTATCTAGTGTGATCTTATTCTATTTAAAACACTATAAAGAAGAAAGGGAATAACCCAGCAAGTGAACAGAAAGTACATTACTTTCATGAATTCTTTGACATTTGTTGAGGCATTCTTTATGGCTAAGTTTGTGATTAGGTCTCATAATGCTCCATGCATGCTTGAGAAGAATATATATTCTGTAGGGATAGTATTTTATACTTATCATTTAGATTAAACTTGTTAATTGCTTTGCTCAAATATATTTCCTTATTTGTCTGGGTTGAGCTGTCAATTACTGAGGAAGTATATAAAAAATCTCATAATTTGATAGATTTTATCTATTTCTCCTTATAGTTTGGTCAAAGAGGCAATGCTGTTAGGTACACACAAATGAGCACTGTTGTATCTTCCAGGTAAATTGAACCTTAATCAGTGTTATTACTTTCTTCTAATAAAGTTTTTTATTTTAAGATTCATATCAGCTTGCTTTTTGTTGCATTTTGTCTATAAATTTCAACTTTCCTGTATCTGTGTATTTTACATGTATCTTTTGCAAAAACAAATGCAGATGCTCCTAAACTTATGATCGGGTTATGTCCTGATAAACCCACCATAAGTTGAAAATATTTTAAGTTAAAAACTTACAAGCATTGGTTGTTTACCCTTGTGATCATGTGGCTGCCTCTTCCCAGCATCTCGAGAGAGTATGATACTGTATATTGCTAGCCCAGGAAATAATCAAAATTCAAAATTCCAATTACTGTTTCTACTGAATGTGTATTGCTTTTGCACCATGGTAAAGTGGAAAAATTGTAAGTCAGGGATCATCTGTATATTTCTCTAAATCTAGTTTGACAATCTTTATCTATTGACTAGATCATTTAATCCATTTAGCTTTATTGTAATTACTGATATACCAATAAAGTAACATTATTTTTTCATGTTACTTTGTGCTTTCTATTTGTTCTTTTTCATGAGTTTTTTCCTCTTCTTTCTTGCCTTCTTTTGGATTGATATTTTCCCTTCCATTCTTTCTCCCTCTGCTAGTTTGGAAGTTGTATCACCTATTTCTGTTCTTTTAGGGGCTATTCTAGAAATTTAGCATGCAGACTTGATCTGTATTGTACTCTGGCTGTTTTGCAGATCCAGCTCTCTGTTTCCTAATTATCCTTTCAGACATATCTAATTGACTGTTAAATCTGTTTATTAAGTTTTTATTTTCAATTATTTTATTTTTCATTTCTAGAAATTCTATTTGCTTCTTTTTAATATTAGCTTGGTCATATTTTAAAGTCTCTTGCTTTTTCTGATATTTTCAATCCTTCATTTCCTTTATTTCTTTAAATATATTACAGATACATAATACATATTTTATATTTTGTTCAAATATCTGAAATTTTTGTGGATCTGACTGTGTATCTTTTTTTTTTCTTTGCAAAGGCCTAGATTTCCCTGTGTGTTTTATGAATGAGAGCACATACTTCTTAGAAATTTGCAGGATTCTTTCAAGGCCTAAGTTGGAGGTGGGCTTCTACAGAGGAGATATGTATTTGCTTCTGCCAGGTGGCAGAGGGCACTACCTACTTAAACAACATTAAACTAAAATTCTTAGCTAGAGGTTTTTGGATTACCCAGCTAGTGTGAATTAGGCTAAAATCTCTCTTGAGGATCACCCTAAGGTTATAAAATTTCAGGGGAGATCATAAGTTTCCTCCTCTAGTCAGTGTCAAGTTTTGAGAAAGGAATTTTTCTTGCAATCACCTATGGAGTTGTTTGTGTGAAGAGTGGGGGAGAAGGATTATTTCTAGTTTGACCTGACGCTGAGTCTTAGGTCCTTTGGGGTCCCAGCCCTAGTTGAATGGTATATTAAATTCCATACCTTGGATGGGCCCTGGGCTTTATCTCCTATCCCTGTGACCCTACAAACTGTGAAACTAAGGCTCAAGTTCACCAAGTTCTGCATATGCCCTCGAAGGAAAACTGCTTCTCTCCACTTCCCTTTCTCGGTTCCCACTTTCATAGTTTTTGTCCTTTGAATATTTCCAACTCTTTTTTTTTAAGCTTTGTCTATAATTTTTAGTTGTTTGCAGTTAGAGTGGGTGTCTAGTCAATCATACTGCTGAAAGAGAAGCCTGTTACTTTTACAATAATAAAAACATATCATCTGTATTAATTTTTAATTATTATTTTATATTATCCCTTCCCACGAACATGAAATAACTTCTTTACAAGGGATCTATGAGATTTTCAACTTTTCACAAAGCCTTGGCACAAAGTGGACAGAAATATTAGAAATAGAAAGTCTAGTCTGGGGTACAACCAGGCCTGTCTTATTCCTAAATTAGATCAGAATCAGGTTATGCCAGTTTCTTATAACATGTCATTATAATTGCGTACATTAAGTGAATATGTTAGAAGTGCCATAGAGACCTCATTATAACCCCTTTCACCCATGGATTCCAAGGATATCTTACAATGAGCCTCCAAGATACCTTATGCTACAGAGCCAGTTTCAGGGCACAAGGGAAAATGCAGGGCATTGGGTATTGGAAACTACAAAAAATATCCAAACCTTACTTTAGAGCTAGAACTTTCTCCTTAATCTACCATATTTGTTGATAAATAATAAAATGTACTGGCTCAAATTTTATTAAAATTATTTTTTGTGCTCATTCTCTGAGGGTGGGATGATAGAGGATGAGCAAAATATCAAAGGGGGCTAAAAATACCCAACCAGATCCTCAGTTCCCAGAGTAGTGTTAACCACAGAGTCCTGCTGTCTTCCAAGGTCAGTGCTTCCTAGTGCAGCCTCCTGGGACTGTCTGAATTGCCTGACATTCCCTCTTTCTTTATCTAAAGATGTTGCTGAGGGGAAAGGGAGGAGAGGAAAGGGGAAGGCTGTGGCATAAGGTATGAAATATGCTTTTGGAAAAAAACAACTAGTAATTCCCTTGATAGGGTTTTCGCTTGGCTTCGAAATTCAGTAAGCTTTTGGCAGCTGATGGAGCCTGAGTGTCTACCATTAGAGCTGCATTTGTTTGGCTTAAGATTTCATTAATCTTTTTAAAATGGAAATACCTCTGGAACTCAAATGGCTATTGAGCAGGGAACAGCAAATCAGTGACATTGACCATAGGCAGTGGTGGGACTCTGGCCAACTGGAGAACACACCCCGTCCACAGGGGCAGCCACTGTTCATATGCAGGAATCTGGATCTTGTGATTTTTTCAAAAGTCAGAAATTATCATTTTTATGAGAAATGTCATGATTTTTATAGTGTTAGCAACTTATCCCACATTAAAAAAAAAAAAAGCACAGAAAAGACCAAACAAAACACATCTATGGGCTGTATGCTTTCCATGGGCCACCAGTTTGCAGCCTTTGTGTTGGATTTACCATTCACTAGGTATCCCATTCAGAAAGAATTTATCACATCCTTTGCTGGAGCAGGTTTTCAGGTAGAGCAGAGAGAGACAGAAAGAAGAAATGCAGGGACATTCATACAGAGCTGTGAGTGGACAGAGAGGAGGAAAAGAGGGGTGAGGGGCGAGCAGCAGCAGTGAAAACTCCATTCATGATTCTGAGTGGACTGGGCCATGGGCCGGAAAGCCTGGTGGTGGATATGCTGCTTTCCAACAGGCGAATATGAAAGAACAAGTCAAACCCTACTATTTCAAGATGCTGCTAATTCCAAATGTGAACTTTTCGAGTCATTCTTTCCATATGGAATTTATAAGAGAATGTAAAAAATGTTTTCAGGGGGAATGTGCAATATCCCTGAAAGATAAATAAATTTGTAACACTTATTTACATAAAACAAAAGAAAGCCACTTACAGATAATTCTTTTCTAGTTTCTGATTAAACACATTTCCAAAGACTTCTACAAAGCAGCATTCCTTAATCTTGTTTGTTACATATCTTTAAAAATATTTGATAACATGTAACGCATCATTCTAGCTGTTTAGATGGATAGGACTTTTTACCGAATTCCAAACGTGGGACTTCACTGTGTTGCATCGAACCTGCTCAGGACCTTCAGGTGGGAGGCAAATAGGATTATCCCTCCCCGCCCCCATGGCTTGGTTCCCACTTCTTCCTGAGCTTATCACAATGTCTCCTCCTCACTCTCCCCAAAGGACAGCCTTTCCTACCTCAGGGAAGAAGAGAGATACAGACTACAGTGATGGAGACCGGGCAGACGTGCACAAGAAGCTGCCGTCCAGTGCTGGAGAGGACCGAGCCGTGCTGCTAGGGTTTGCGATGATGGGCTTTTCAGTCCTGATGTTCTTCTTGCTCGGAACCACCATCCTAAAGCCTTTCATGCTCAGGTAAGAAACAGAAAGGAGATCCAGAGTTTCCAATTCAGATCAGATCCAGACACAATAGTATAGGAGAGGGGGCTGGCTTTGGTTTCTCCAGTCTCGGCCATCCCGACGCGGTCTAGGACAGGGGAGATACAATACCCGGTCCTCTCTCAGTGCGGGGGGGGGAGCTAGGTGTGAAGGAAGAGGCGGTAAGAAAGTTGAAGATACTCCTTTGTCTCCTTCCGCCCCCCATCTCATAATCCACATATAACAGAATCCACAGACTAGATACTCATTAGGTCATAAATTCTCCCTTTAAAATGTACATACTCCAGGGAAGGGTTAAAACTTGTATGTGAGCACAATAAAAGTTTCTTGAGTCTGAAGTTTTTGAGTTTGATAATGTATACCTGGCACATAGTAGTTGCTCAGTCAATACTAGTTCCTTTATTTTAGTTTCCGTACTAAACACATGAACTGCGCAGGTCTACGTACACGCGCATTTTCTGCCACCTTTGTCACCCTTGACACAGCAAGACCAACCGCTCCCCTTCCTCCTCTTCCTCCACCTAGTCAACACGAAGACAGTGGGGATGAAGACCTTTATGATGATCCACTTCCACTTAATGAACAGTAAATGTATTTTCTCTTCCTTATGATTTTCTTAGTAACATTTTCTTTTCTCTAGCTTTATTGCAACTGTTTATGTTATTAGTAAGGCTTTCTATTTTAGTTTTCACTTTATAAATGAGAAAGCTGAGGCTCAGAAAGGCCAAGTAACTTGCCCAAGGTCACATAGCCAGTAAGCAATATGCTTGTCATTGTGACGTATGATTCCTTGCCTCTTAATACCTAATGAAGTTTGCTGAAATGAGAGGATGGGGATTTTGGATTTTGATAATGGCAGAGGAGGAGCTGTTTAATTTTGGAGGATGGC
>RJWJ010014103.1:0-38598 GCA_004363605.1 Indri indri | reverse complement strand
CAAAAGATGCTTTCAACTAAATGACAAAGGAGACACAAGTTACAAAAATCTGTGGGACACAGCTAAAGCAGTCCTGAGAGGAAAGTTTATCCTCTCAATAGATGCAGAAAAAGCATTTGACAAAATTCAACACCCTTTTATGATAGGAGCACTTAACAAAAAAGGCATAGACAAGGCTTACCTAAAAATGATATAAGCCATATATGACAAACCCACAGCCAACACCATACTGAATGGGGAAAAATTGAAAGCATTCCCACTTAGAACTGGAACCACACAAGGTTGCCCACTATCTCCACTTCTAATCAACATAGTGCTGGAAGTCCTCGCTACAGCAATTAGACAAGAGAGCAGAATTAAGGGTGTCCAAATCAGGGCAGAAGAGATAAAACTCTCACTCTTTGATGATGATATGATATTATATCTAGAAAACCCCAAGGATTCAACCAAGAGACTCCTGGAATTGATAAATGAATTCAATAAAGTCTCAGGATACAAAATCAATACACACAAATCAGAGGCTTTCATATACTCCAATAACAGTCAAACTGAGAACCAAATCAAAGACTCAATACCCTTCACAATAGCAACAAAGAAAATAAAGTACCTAGGAATATATTTAACTAAGGAGGTAAAAGTCCTCTACAAGGAGAACTATGAAACACTGAGGAAGGAAATAGCAGAGGACGTAAATAGGTGGAAAACCATATCATGCTCGTGGGTTGGCAGAATCAGCATTGTTAAAATGCCTATGGTACCCAAAGTGATTTACAGATTCAATGCAATCCCTATTAAAATACCAACATCATTTTTCACGGATATAAAAAAATAATTTTATGCTTCGTATGGAACCAGAGAAGACCCCACATAGCAAAAGCAATCCTAGGCAATAAAAACAAAATGGGAGGTATCAATCTACCAGACTTCAAACTATACTACAAGGCTGTAGTAATCAAATCAACTTGGTACTGGCGCAAAAACAGAGCCATTTACCAGTGGAACAGAACTGAGAACCCAGATACAAAATCATCCTCATATAGCCATCTAATATTTGACAAAGTAGACAAAAACATACACTGGGGAAAAGAATCCTTATTCAATAAATGGTGCTGGGAAAACCGGATAGCCACATGTAGAAGACTGAATCAGGAGCCACACCTTTCACCTCTCACAAAAATCAACTCATGGTGGATAACAGACTTAAACCTAAGGCGTGAAACTATAAGAATTCTAGATGAAAATGTTGGAAATACTCTTATAGACATTGGCTTAGGCAAAGAATTCATGAAGAAGACCCCAAAGGCAATCACAGAAACAACAAAAATAAATAAATGGGACCTGATCAAATTAAAAAGCTTCTGCACAGCCAAAGAAACTGTCAAGAGAGCAAACAGACAACCTACGGAATGGGAGAAAATATTCGCATGCTGCACATCCGATAAAGGGCTGATAACCAGAATCTGTTTAGAACTCAGGAAAATCAGCAAGAAAAAAATCAAACAACCCTATCAAAAAGTGGGCATAGGACATGAACAGAAACTTTTCAAAAGAAGACAGAATAATGGCCAAGAAACATATGAAAAAATGCTCAACATCTCTAATCATCAGGGAGATGCAAATCAAAACCACAATGAGATATCACCTATCTCCAGTGAGAATGGCCTTTATCAAAAAGTCCCAAAACAATAAATGTTGGCATGGATGCAGAGAGGTAGGAACACTGCTGGTGGGACTGCAAACTAGTGCAACCTCTGTGGAAAGCAATATGGAGAAACCTTAAAGAGATACAAGCAGAATTACCATTTTATCCAGCAATCCCATTACTGGGCATCTACCTAAAAGAACAAAAGACACTCTATAAAAAAGACATCTGCACTCGAATGTTTATAGCAGCACAATTCACAATTGCAAAGATGTGGAAACAACCCAAGTGTCCATCAATACATGAGTGGATTAATAAAACATGGTATATGTATACCATGGAGTACTATTCAGCTATAAGAAACAATGGTGATCTAGCACCTCTTGTATTCTCCTGGAGGGAGCTGAAACACATTCTACTAAGTGAAGTATACCAAGAATGGAAAAATAAGCACCACATATACTCACCAGCAAATTGGTTTCACTGATCAACACCTAAATGCACATATAGGAATAACATTTATTGGGTGTCGGGCAGATGGGAGTGGGCAGGAGGGGATGGGTATATTCACACCTAATGGGTGCGATGCGCACCATCTGGGGGATGGACATGCTTGAAGCTCTGACTTGGGGGGAGGCAAGGGCAATGTAACCTGAACATTTGTACCCCCATAATATGCAGAAATAAAAAAATAAAAAATAAAAGTTTAGTTGGGTATATAACTATTACAACATTGACATACAAAGTGATAAAAATCCTGTGTCAGTTATAAACACACCCACTTACATACACACACACTCAATGCTTCGCGACCTGAATTTAGGTTGAAATAAAAAATGCTGGCTGGAAATACAATAAAATAGGTAAAATTCTGTATTTGTGTTTAGAGATAAGAGGGGTAAGAGTTGTTTAACTCCTTCATACTTATCAGTATTCTCTGATTTTTCTAATTTTAGCATACACCACATTTGAACCACAAGAATCATTTATTTTGAAATAAAGATGTCTAAAATGTAAGACAATACAAATTGAGAGCTATAAAGACCTAACTGGTCATGATCTTCAGATCAAATAACATTTCAACGATTTTTGGCTAGAAGAGTTTTGGACATTTTAACAATGAGATTCTGAAATGTAATTTTATGTTCATTTACTTCAAACAGCATTAGTTAGTTAAAATCATTTTTTGGCCAGAAACATTTTTAATTTCTAAAAGAAGTGAAACTTTTAAGTGAAAATGAAGATATAAACAATAAGATAAAAATACTTTATCATGATAACTTATCTCATATGGCACAAACTCAGGTGGCTTAAATGCTAAGGCTGTCCCCTTGTGAGTGACCTGGAGTCAGATAAACTGGTTGAGAAAAGTCAGATTTCACAAATATAAAGGACATTTGTTATAATTAACAAGTTATTTTGTAGGTAATGTAAATAGTTGTAAATAAATTCTCATGAGCTAATCACCTCAAAAGACCTCATTTTCTGCAGAATACCACCACCATTAAGATTAGGATGCACCATGGGAAATATAGAGGGACACTAACAGTCAGACCATAGCAGAATGTAAGGTTAAAAATTCCATGGAAATGGAAACCAAAAGAAAACAGGGGCTAGCTATACTCACATCAGACTAAACATAACTGAAGTCCAAATTGTTAGAAGAGACAAAGTCATAAAATTTCAGTCTTGTTGATAGTTGTTTTCAAAAATGTGCTATGTGAATATTCAAAGAGATGATTGGTTTTTAGATATAGTGTATCTTCTATAGTTCACTTTCCGTACTGTATATCTGATAAGAATAAACTGATTTCGCTGAAATATTTAGTAAGATGTTAACACGTTTACAGTGTTCAGACTATGCACATTGTGGAAACTATCTTTTATTTCAAAATATCAAGGGGGTACAAATATTTTTGTTACATGGCTTGAGTCAGGGCTATAAATATGCCCGTGATCTGAATAGTGTTCACTGTACACATGAAGTGGGTTTCCCTTCACCCCTCCCAGCTCCCTGATTGATTTCCAAAGACTTTTACTTCCCTTCGTGTACTTGTGTGCCTACCGGTTAGTTCCAATTTATTAGAAAGTGTGTGTGGTATTTGTATTTCCATTCTTGAGACACTTTGCTTAGGATAATGGTCTCCAATTCCTTCCAAATTGCTGCAAAAGGCATTAATTCATCCTTTTCATGGCTGAGTAGTATTCCATGAGGTATATGCAGATACACACACAGACACACACACACACACACACACACACACACATATATGACATTTTGTTAATCCAGTTGGCTCCTTCCCCATGAGCAGACTTTCCGGTTTGGTGAGGCCACTTTGGTCCCCTTCCCAGCAGTTTCCCCAGTGGCCTGGGCGCCGACCTTGGCTCCCTGCTGAGACAGCTCTAAGACCTACGTTTGTGGAGCCCGCAGGCAAGCTTGCCCGACCCCACCCGCCCGGCCTCGCCCCTCCGCTCACCTCAGCTGGGCGGAGACGGAGCATTCTGCTGGGAGCCGCAGGGCCCCTCCTCCGCCTGGGCGCGCAGGTGCTTCTGTGAAGGACCAGAGACCGTCGCAGGCGCAGACGGTCGTCACTGCGGTCGGCTCTTTCCTGCCAGGAGGAACAACCACAGCTCGTCACACAGCGACCGACTCCACCCAACAGGCGTGGCCAATGGCCAGCTTTTACTCAAAAGCGCCACCGCCACCCCGACCCCGCAGTGCAGCCTTCCCGTGCGGGGACAGGCGCCCCGCCGGATCTCTGCCGGCCCGCGCTGCGCTCTCTCCTCGGCTCCACCCGCGGGCTCCCCAGCTCCCAGGTCCGCATCCAGCCCCCCCGAGGCCCCAGGCAACCCCATCGAGTCCTGGGGCCCAGGACCCGGCCCACCTGTCTGTCCCGTGGAGCGTGCCAGCGGGTGGGGGCCTCCCAGACGGAGCACCCGGGTCCACGGCAGGTCCTCGCGGGGGCGGGAGTGGGCCCCACCCTCGGGGAGCCCTCGGACCGGAGGAAAGGCGGCTGCGGCGGCTCTGCTCCCCCTCCCGGAAGGAACTCGCTGGAGCGTCCGAGTTCTGGGATCTCGCAGGTCCTCCGGGCCCCGCGCTGCGGGCAGCCGTCGGGACGGCCGAGGTGGGAACAGGCGATGCGAAAACCGAAGGGCCGAGCTCCGCGAGCAGGTGGGAGCACCGCGGGGACCGCTCTCTCCGCCCCGGGCTGCGTCGCGGAGGAAGCGGGGACCCCAGAGGTGCCGCAGGCCCGACGCCGTGTTTCCAGGAAGCTCCAGCCCGGACGCTGCAGCGGCACCTGCGCTCCCGAGGTCGCTGCAGGTGTGCGGGGGAGAGAAGAGAAACCCCACCTGCCCCTGCACCGGGCCCGGGCTTCTCTGGGATGGGGCTTCTTTTTCTACCTGTTCCGCTCCACCGTGTCTTTCCCTGAAGCCTCCGGCAGGCACGGGCACCGGTCCCCCCGCCACACCTGAGCTGTGCGCATCCCCGCCCCCTTTATCCGAAACCCTCCTCCCCCCGTGATGCTCTGGCCCCAGGCATCTCCAGTCAGCCACCTGCCCGCTCCGTCCACCTGGAAGCTATTCAGGGAAGGAGAATCCCGAGTGCGGAGAGGAGGGTGAGTAACACTGACCCTAACAGCACATTTAGTTTAACCTGTTCCATTTGTGGCTTTTAGGCAGGTAAAGCACAGCAGTTGAGGGGCCAGGGTCACACCGCCAGGGTCCGTGTTCTGGCTCAAGACACTCACTAAAATGTGTGACTCTCTGAGACCCTATGCCCTCACATGCAGCCCAGGAAAATAAATAATGCATGGTGTTCAGACACATACAAATGCTAAGAACGGCACCTGGCCTAACTCAGTACATATTACATATTAATATGCTGTCATCATTTCATTTAATTCCAAAATATTCATGAATGCAATTTCACTATTCTATGAAAGTAAAGATCTTGCTTGTTGTTTATTTTATTTTACTATTCTTTCAGACGCACGTGGAGTATCTGAAGAAAACATGAACAGAAATACAGTTAAAGTGGGAAAAGAGCAAAGCACCTTATGCAAA
This sequence comes from Indri indri, assembly GCA_004363605.1. NCBI lineage: Eukaryota > Metazoa > Chordata > Mammalia > Primates > Indriidae > Indri > Indri indri. The sequence goes on along the minus strand of RJWJ010014103.1, from coordinate 32,891 downwards.
AACAGGAGCTAGTCTAGAAGTTCTAAAGAAAACAATATATGAAATTTTTAGTTAGTTAAGGAGTTATTTATTTCTTATTTAAATTTGTGCTTTATTTGTATTTTTCTTCATATATCTATTTTATCTTTTTTTAAAAACTCAGATTTTTATTTACTTACTCTTTTTATATTTCCTGGTTCATTGATGTTCATATTTATTTGTGTTAATTTATTCCTTTTTCTCTCTGGCTTTACTTATACCTCTTACCGTAGCTTTCAGATTTGGTCGTTTAATGCATTTAACCTTACTTTTATATTAATTGATATATTTTTAAGCTAATACTTTTACTCAACTATTGTTTTAGCTGTATCCCATAAATTCCGATATGCAATGCTTTCGTTATTGTTTTCTAGAAATTCTGTCGTTTTAGTTTATATTTCTCTTTTGATCCAAGAGTTCTTTAATAGAACATTTTTACATTTTCAGGGAGACCAGCCTTTTTACTTTGCTTAAGTTTTGAATGTGCTGCACTATAATCATATTAATATGGCTTATATTAATCCATTTGGAATTTAGATTTTCTTTATGCCCTAACACAAATAAATGGTAAATTTTCATGACTGTTTCATGCACAGCCCAAAATAGAGTATATTCGTATTATTAGGCTACAGAGTTGATATAGCCATAAGATATAGAGTATTGATTGTTTGCTAGAATCTTCTATATCTTTTACTAATATTTTGTTGAGTATATTTAAGTGTGTATATTTACATCTGGGAAGACACAGCATATTTAAGTGTGTATATTTACATCTGGGAAGACACAGAGCAAAATCTTTATAGCGCTCATCTTTGGACGGAGGAAGTAGATCTAGGGTATTGGAGACAATAAGGGGAATTTCATTCTTTATTCTATTTACATTTGTATTGTCTTGATTGTTTTACAGTGTCAAAGAGTTACTGTTACATTTGACAAAAATAATAAATTATCTTTAAATTGTAATTCTTAAAATAGTCACAGAATAATTTACTTGATGCTAAGGAAATATTTTAACTGAATTTTTATTTTCTCACGTTATTTTGAAAGTACATAAAAACAAACTAAAATGTCTGTCAAATTGAAACCTTATCTGTTGTCTAATAACTAATTTTCTATTTATATTTGAGGAGCACATTAGGCAAACTACTCAGTTGTGGTTAGACATTTTTGACTTCTCATTTTCTCCATTTTTTCTCAACAGAATCGTGCTGGGCTTTCCTGAATTCAGTTTTAATGTGTAATGTTCTTTGGCATTTTGATCTTTCTTTTTCAGGAAGAAAAAGACAGATCCTTATGAATTCTTAACTTCCTTTTGAAAAATTAAAGTTTCTCCGCGCAGATCTGGGCAGCACCCTTCCCGGCTGTGGAATGTTCTAGGGCGATCACACGTTAGTGCTTCTTTGAACTTTGACTCAGTGTCCCGTACTACAGGGTGACAAAGTTTGCTTTCGCATCCGTTACGGTAAAAATTATCTTACAACAGTAAGTTCTTTATAAAGCAAAGCGGTGAGTGTCATAACATCATCCCCAACGCCCCGCACGCCTGACTGAAGTGACGGTTCCGTGAACTGCGACAAATCGCCTTGCTGGACGGCGCTTCTCATCCAGCAACCCTCTACCTCTGCCACCATCTCACTCTCCACGTGACTTTGTCAAATTTTCTCTCGTCTCCTCAATTCTGCAACCTCCCTCCACATTCTTGGCAGGTAACTCCTGTTTCCCAGAGGAAATAAACAGCAAGTGACATGAATGACCTCATTCTGGCCACAAATCCAGGCCCTCCACCCAGCCAAGGGCCATCCCCCACTTTGCCTTTGGTCCCATCTCTTCTCACGTTTTCAGGAATCCTCTGCGGTGTGTTATGTGATATTTTCCCCGCATCGTCCACCTGTGCTTTTCCACTGACCATTTCCATCTAAGTTGAACGTACTCAAATTTCTCCCATTTTATTAAAAAAGACTCCTTCATTTCTACCTCCCCAGTCGTTGCCACATTTACTGACAAGCTCACTACGTTTGTGTGTCTATTTTTTGTACCTCACATCTACTCCTCACCCTACTCCAGTCTCAATTTTATACTCGATGCTGTTTCTTTCGAGGTAATCAGGAACACCCAAGCGGCATTTTCAGTCCCCATCTCCTCTGGTTTTCATTCGAACAGTCCAACCATTCCTATCCATTCCCTTCGTTGTACCTGGTCCTACCTGATCACTAAACTCTGGGTGCCCCACAGCCCCGAACTAGGCCTGCGTGTATCTTCACCATGAAAACTCACCTATGACCTTAGTTTTAATAAACATTTACTGACTGATAGACTCCGAATTATCCCAGTGCTGTGTTCTGGACCCCAGGCTCACATGGTCTTACAGATCGGGGTGGTTCTGAGATGGAAATGAACCCCAAGAGGATTTTCAGGGAGGACTCGGGATCCGCACCTGCAGGAAGGAAACGAAGGAAGCAGAAGGGGAGAAGTTGAGCTGCAACGTTGTTTCGACCAGAGGCCCCGCTGATCCAGTGGGGACTCAGCAGCTGGGATGACCCGTTAGAACTGTCCAAGCTCAGGTGAGGGGCCTTTTCTCCAGAACTCCTGCTGACCAGGCACTGGTGCAGGCCGCCCTGAGAAGGAGCCATGACCTTGCAAAGCTCCTCCACTGAGACAAGCTCTCCCCTTCAGGGAACTGGTGAGAGGGCTCCTAGCAGCTGGAGGAGTAAGTCTTTCATCTCGGAAGGGAATCTGGGTGGTGTGTCAACCACAAGAATCAGCTGCTCACTTAGTATTTCCCCTTAGTATTTGAGTGTCTCACAGACACCTCAAAAACACGTTTCCAAACTGAACTCCTCATGCCAGTCCCCATGCTTCTCACTGCTTCTCCTCCCCATTCTTCCCACCGCCGGCAGGTGGCCGTCATCCGCTTAGTCAAACCAAAACCTTCAAGTCCTCCTGAACTCTTCTCTGCCTCACGTCCACCCCACGTCTAATCAGTTACCAACATGAAGTTTTCACATCCTGAATATCTCTTATTTCAGCCCAGTTTGCACCATTCCTGCTGCTGCCACCAGATCCTGGATGATGGCATCGTCTTCCTCAGTGGTTTCCCTATGCCCACGCTTTCCCCCCTTCGGACCGGTCTCTCCATACTGCAGTCGTGGTGTCTTTTTGTTTTGTTTTGTTTTTGAAACATAGTCTTGCTCTGTTGCCAGGGCTGGAGTGCAGTGGTGTCATCATAGCTCACAGCAACCGCAAACTCCTGGGCTCGAGTGATCCCAAGGATCTCTTGCCTCAGCCTCCTGAGGAGCTGGGACTATAGGTTTGCACCACTGTACCCGGCTAATTTTTTTTTTTTTTCTATTTTTTTTTTGTGGAGACAGGGTCTCGCCCTTGCTCAGGCCGGTCTCAAACTCCTGGACTCAAGTAATCCTCTTGCCTTAGCTCCCAGAGTCCTAGGTGAGGGCTACTGCTTCCAGCCTAGTAGTATCTGTTTAAAATTCACTTATAAGCATCTCGTTCCATTCAGTGACTTCCGAAATCTTCAGTTTGGCCCACAAAGGGCTCTACCATCAGGCCTCCCAGCTCTCCAGGTTTCACTTGACGTCTTTCTTTCTTTCATGCCTTTCCACTTGACCCATCCTGGGTTTTTATCAGCTTCTTGGAAACACTGTGCTCTTTGCTGTTTCCCACGTGTTCTTCCTCTACCTGAATACTTTTCTCCCTTCCACTCAGCCTATGCGCCTCTTCCTTACTGAAGACTTTCTGGAACATCCATGACCAGGCTGCCTCATCTGGTGTTTTCACTGACAGATATAGTGTCTCTCCTGGCATGCTGCACCTTGTGAGGATTTGCTCACATCTCTCTTCCCCACGAGAGCACCGCTCTGGAGAGCAGAAACAATGTGCGTGTTATTCATTGTCTTGCTGCAGTGCTCAGCACACTGCCTCCTGTGTGGTCTGAGCTGGAGATTTGCGATCGCATGTGCTGTTCCCTCTACTTGGAATGTCTTTTCCAGTCTTACTTCTCAGACTCACTTGACTTTTTTTCCAGGAAACCTTTACTCTGCCCACATCAAAAAAAATTTAACTGCCGCCTCATGCCTGTGTTGTTGGATTTCTCATGTTCTTCTTATTTCTTTAGCATTTGGAGTTTACAAACTGGCATCTTTGAGCCACGTTGCCCACAGAATGTTTTATCTCCCTTCAACATGTAAAAATCAGTAGAATTCGCAGTTAATAAATTGGAAGGTGTGGAAAAAGTGGGTCTGTGTTCCCACGTGACAACTGTCTGCCTGAGCCAAGAAGCAGCTGCCCGTGTTAAACAGAGCAGGCCGTCTGCAGGCCCCCAGGGATGGTGCTGGATAAACCACATTCATCATCCATGTGCTACGCCTGGCCCCTTAGGCATTTGCGTTTGCATCCGCTAATACGCGTTTGTCTCCTCTACTAAACCGAACAGTTCCTTGTTTTGTGGGTTCCTTGAGATAATGAGGTGAATTTTAGTCATCTCTAAATTCAGCACTAGCATGTTTTCTGGGATATAGTGGGTGCTCAATAATGTTTTTTAATTGATTGATTGATAAATTGATTTAAAAGAAGTAATACTTTCCTACTGATGCTTAATTTCAATCAAATTTCAATCATGTGGGATCCTTGTGGAAACCTACTATAGAAAATTAATTAAAATGATGAATATGAACTCAAGGACCGTTCTAAAATATACATGTTGAATATTGTATGAGTTAATATTTAATCCACAGAGTTAGGTACAGCTGTGGCTTCATTTCCGGAAGAAGCTATTTCATAGTCCAGCAGTAGAGAATTGTGTAACAGCTTAGGGGTTTGAAGGATGTCATCATAATGGGATACTAAGATCCCATATATGGGATACTTGATTATAGGAACTGGATAGATTCTAGGGAGGAAAATTTGATGTGCTCGTACCAAGCAGTCCTAATAGGGGCCCTGCCATCTGGTCACCAGGTAGCGCTATCACATGCATTCACGAATGAGCTAAAATAACAATGGGAAGTGTAACCGTCACTTCAGATGGAAAAGTGACAATGCTGCTGTTTCGGGTTTCCAACAGACCTTAGTAACACTGACACCGTCATTCTTTGGTGCTTGTGGGACCCACTGATTTCAGACTGTCATCTGCACAGTTCCAGCAATTATCTGATCTAAAAACCATTACTTGGAAAGTGTATTTTACACTTTCCAAAAAAGGCCATTCTTTCTTTAATTGTGTTGCTTTAACAATATTTGAACATGTGAGTAGTTACTACCCCACAAACAATTTGGTTATTCACTTTGTAGCAAATATTATGGTTAATTTTAAAAGTTCCTTACATTTAGAAGGTCTGAAGGGCAGTCTCTTCTGCATTTAATAAAGTAAATCATCTAACATAACACAGTTTCTTATCTCGAGTGTGTTTGGTTCTTTAATAGACATAAACATCGAATTAAAAGCAACAAAAACTTTAATATTAATGCAGGTGATAACGAACGTGAATGTGACATTTTTGCACATGTAGCACATAGACAGTGACATAGTCCAGTCAAGAGGCGTTAGAAAACGGAAATATTGTGATGTTTGGATTAATTTTTAACAGATGGAAGACACGTAATAGAGATTAAGTTATATGTTAAATCATCCATAGAAATTTCCATAGAAATTAAGCAACTCTTTCTAACTTTTGTTTATAAATAAAGAAAATGTTCAGCCCAAACAATTCGGATTCATATACTCAAGCAAGTAAAAATTTAAAGGTTTTAAACTCAACATATTTCTTCTAAAAAGTATGTTTTATAAGGGATTTTACGATATGTTGAAATACCAACGCTCTTTCAGCCATTTAATTCTATGTCCTTAAGTGTTCTTGATAAGACAGAATCCTTGATGAGAAAGATAGAGAAAAAGAGATTTTTTTAAATAAGCATCAATTCTGGTCAAGTATTTATTACACTCTTCGCCCTTCAACATTTCATATAACGAATCATTGTTTTAATTAAGTACTAATAAGAGCAAGTAACCCTCCTTGGTGGATAATACCACCAGTTTCCTTTTAAAGACTCAATATCATTTACTACACTAACACCATTTTTAACTTTTTTTTTCTAAGTTATTTACTCCTTTTCTCTCAGAAATGAAAATCCATGCTATACTAAAACATTTAAATAGCAATAAAATTTTTCCACCCTGATTTTATCACAATTAAAAATAAAAATAAATTCTTTTTTACCAGTGTGTCTTATGAATTTTTTTCTAGAGTGTTGAAAGTATCTAAAAAGCTGAACTTATATAGTTCATATAGTTTATTGTTTGCAGTTACTAGAACAGGACCGCATGCACTTTGCCATTAGTTGTTATTTTAATATTCTCAGTTGAACACAAAATATAATTTCCATTTTATATAATATGTGCAAAAGTGTCAAAATTCTGATCCTATAAAATGGTTTACATCATATTATTGTACCCTTTTAATATTCTTCTAAGAAAAGAACAAGATTATTTTCCATAAGTACTAGAAAATGTATTTTTTAAATTGCCATGTGAGGAAACACTTCAGTGATTCTCAATAGTTATATACAAATGTGGTCCTGAAAATAAATACTATAATTTTAATAATTATTATTAATATGCTCTTGTCTTAGTAGAATGGCTCATACAACTGTGTTTTCCAACTTTTATTAGTTATGCATGACCTTATACTGAGAAGTAGGAGAGAATGTAATTTTTTTTTCTTGTCTCAGAACATGCAGGTTAATTTTGCACATTTAAATATTGCGCATATAAATTGATACATTTTTCCAACTGCCAAAGTATCATGAATCTCAAACAGCAAGCATTGCTTTGACTGAAGACAACACGGAAAACTTGTTGAATTAATACTTCTTAGATTGTGCTTTTTTTAAAAAAAATGAAGAAAATTATTATTCTTTTTTCTTTCTAATGGCCATAAAGTAGGGGTGTTGTAGAACATAACATTTCTGAAATTTATAGCATAATACATCTCGAATAACAATCTGACAAAAATAAACAGCTTTAGATGAAAGCCTCTTCTTACCTTTCTCTTGGAACACATCTTGGGTATTTTAACTGCCCTCTGTCACACTGCACTCTAAGTTCAGATTCAATAATATACGGCATAGCTGTATAAGTATCTCTCTTACAAAGAAACTCAATATATTCCCCATGGAAAATATGTGGTCTATTGTCAAATTCCCATTTCAGGAGTAAATTATTCTTTTCCATTTCAACCGAAGATAACGTGCAAGGCTCTGGAGGGAGGGAAAAAAAAGAAGAAAAGTATCTTGATACATCTTGGTCCTAACAGGAATCATGATGAATTCAAAATTCCCAGGCATGTGAACGGCAAGGAAGTTAGTTAGAACTAACATTTGAGTCAGAAAATAAGTTCAAACCTCACAGAAAACTGTGCACGATTTATCTCTGTGGTCCTGGATGTGGAGAAAGGATATGTCCCGCCAGTCACTTAGTTTTATGCCGTTAGGTTTTTCAAAGATAGCAAACAAAAAATAAAGGTGTTTTTCAGGAGCATTGGCAGTTATTAATGGTCATTGAAACAATGTTCTTTTCCCTTTTTCTTCTTCGTAAAGTTCAAATAAAATACTCACAAGACAAATCATTAATTGCTGGATAGATAATATTTTATGGAAACGTAGCCACAAGCTAGATTCTTGACATTGAACCAAACTCTATAAACTGATGCCATGCAAAGTGGTTCACAGTTTCCTATCTTTTAAATTTCTAATCAAGGAGTATCAAGATTGGATTAGGATGTTTTAAATTCTAAGCATGGACAGTATTATAATTGTGTCCTTTCCCATATGTATTAATACAAACAAAACAAAAATTTAAAATATGCATTAGGATACCCAAAAAACCTCTTTGATTTTTTCCCAGGATAAAAATACTGATTTTTAAAAAATTATCAAATATCAAATTATTTAAGAAAATGGGATTTCTTGTGTTCTTATGGATAACATAGCATTAAGGAGTAACTTCCAGAATAGGTAAAAAGTCCAGAATTGCGAATACAGCATATGAATCTCATATACACAGCTGTAATACATTAACAAACTTACTCACAGTCGTCTCCCCTTATCCATGAGAGACACGTTCCAAGACCCCCACTGGATGCCTAAAACCACAGATAGCACCAAACCTCATTGCCATCGGTCAGAACGCATTTCTGTTCATGTCTTTCGCCCACAATTGTAATGCCTCTTCCGTCCTCACTAAGCATTTATCATAAACTGTGCAGTTTGAGGTGGGACAACAAAACCAGCATGAATTTCTATTTCCTTCTTCACAGCTTCATGCATAGAAGATTCATTCTTACCGTGGATCTTCGCAACCTCAGAATAGGCTTATTTTTCTTTTCCTATTAAGTCAAGAACTTTCACCTTTTCACTTAAAGAAAGTACTTTGTGGCTTCTTTTTGGCATCTCTGGGGTGGGAAGGAGAGGATGGCAACAGATTCCATTACGCTACTCAGAACAGCACACGATTTAAAACTTACGAGTTGTTTATTCCTGAAATTTTCCATTTAGTATTTTCAGACTGCAGTTGACAATGAGTAACTGAAACCACAGAAAGTGAAACTACAGATGAGAGGGGACTACTGTATTAAGTTATTTTTCAAGTATTTATTCAGTGCCTATGCATAAAATGTTATGCTAGAATTGCTACAGACAATAAAAATAAACAAGAATTATTAGAAAGACTCCTTAGAATCTCTAAAGTCACTGGAAAATAGTTTTGAAAACGAGTACCAATAGTACTACAATTTAGAATGCCGTCGTTCTACGAAACATGGGATTTTTATTAAAACAAATTTTAAAATTGATTCATAGACCTTATGCTTTCAGCTATAACAGAGTAGCTTATCTCAGACCAGCACTTCTACTAAGAAGCAGAAAATCTGAAAAACAGACAAAAAAGCAAGTGTTTCAAAATATCAGAGAACCTCCGAGGCAGGCAAGGAGCTAAGGTTCGGGGAAAGGTTTGCTCAGATGAATTCAATTTCCAATGTGCCGTTTTCCTCTTGGGGTGTTTGCTGATCCTCGGCCTGAGCTGAGAGGCTAGACAGAGAATGGGCAGCAGCAACAGGCACAGAGCCAGGAGAGCTTCTGAAAAGCTCACAGCGTTGAGGGCAGGAAAATGGGAGTGTGGCTCTGGCCAAGACAGCCAGGACCTGAGAAATAAAGAACTCAGGGGATGGGAGGTGTCGAGAAATGAGCTCGATACCCCGCACTGGCTTCTCCCTTGAGGTATTTGTCTATTCTTGACTTACGCAGAGTGAGAGGAAGATCCAAGCAGGGAGTGAATAGCAGCTACTCGGGCGTTTGGCAGACTCCCGCTGTCAGAGCCGGTCTGGGAGAGGAGCTCTGGCACCCACTGCATACTCTCATAAAGAGCCCTGGAGGTTACTTTCTATGCCTAAGGGCAAATGGAGCTCTAAAAATAAACTTAGAGAAAGCTTCATTTCGAATTGGATTGACACCAACTGCTCTTATCCTAACTTTCAGCCAGAGGATGGGGTGAGTATTCTGTGGTGTAAGATGACGTCATCCTAAGCTCCTAAATTTTTTCATACGTAATATTTGCCATTCGATCGACTGTTAACAGAAATAGCAAGAAATGGTGTTAGAAAACAGAAACAGGCCTACGGGATGATCCAGGGATATTGGAGTTTGCTGACAGGACTTAATGATAAGTAAGATTACTATGGTCAAGAAATCAATGTTAAGACGGAGTCTTTCATCAGACAACTCAAATTTACAAAAAAGAAAAAAGTATGAAGTGGAAATTCTAGAAATGCAAAAATAATAGCTGAAATTGAGAACTCAATAGGTGAGTTTAAAGCAGATTGGACACATCTAAAGAGAGGATTACTAAACTGGAAGAAAATTACCGAAACAAAGATATGATAGAAGGAAAAAATTACAAAAAAATTAATAAAAATTACTAAACTGAAATAAAGAGATAAAGAGAGAAAATACAGATTTAAAGAGACAAAGGCACAGCAAAAGATATAATATGTGTATTATGGTATCACAGAAAGAGTGAAGAGAGAGAATGTAACTAAAGTAACATTTGAAAAGATATTAGCCAAACATTTTAAAACTTATAAAAGACATGAAGCACATCAAGATTCAAGGAATGCTACTAACTTGAATTAGTATGAATAAAATGTACAATGAAACCTATATCTGGGCCAAAATAAATAATCTGCTGATAACGAAAGCAAAGAGAAATCCGAAAAACTGCAGAGAACAAAAAGATACATCACCTTCAAAGAAGTGTCATTAGGAATAGCATTTGACTATTTAACAAAAACGATAAAAACCAGAAAAGGATGAAATGACATATTTTATGGCACTGAAAGAAAATAAGGACCAATCAAAATCCTATATCAGGTAAAAATATCTTTCAAAAATGAAGGAAAATAAAAATACTTGCAGACTGACAAAAACTGAGAAGATAGTAAAGAAATAATTGTTTTCAGGCATAAGTAAAATTTATTTTTATTTTTATTTTTTTAGTGGCAGGTAGACCAGTAATAAGTAAAATTATCCTAATGATAAACAGAGAAAACAGGAGAAGATGAGGAGCAAACACATTGATAAATTTGTAGGTACATCTAAAAGAATATTATTAGACAAAACAATAAAGTTAATAATATCTTTGAAATAAATTATATGTAGAATTAAAATGCATGACACAATAATACAAAAAATGGGAAGGGTAAATAAAGTCAAAGTGTTCTAAGGCCCTAGAAAAGTGGTAAAAGTACTAATGTATATTGGATTGTATAGATCGAGATTGGATTGTGTAATCTCTATGATGACAGTTAATGGAAAACTAGAGGAAAGTATAATTAACAAGCTAATAGAGGGTGCAATAGCATAACAAAAAAATCGATTAGTCCATAAGAAAGTAAAAAAAATTTCAAGAGAGAAAAAAAGAATATAGAACAGATAGGATATACATTTAGTATAGCAAGATGGTAGTTATACCCAGATATACCAGTAATTATATTAATATGTAAATAGACTAAATAATCCTTTATAAAGAAAAAAAAAGTATCAGATTGAATAAGTATATTTTTAAAGAAACTAAGTATATATTGCTTATGAGAGATGCACATTAAAGGTAAGAACTCAGAAGGTTGAAAGTTAAGGGATGAAAAATTGTATACTGTGTAAATTCTTGTCAAAAGCCCTCCGGTGCAGCTAAAGTAGACTTCAAGGAAAAAAACCAAACAAAGCATTACTGTAGATAAACAAGGGCTCTTTAAAAATTATACAGTGCCAACACACCAGGACTTAACATGTTTCAATTTGTGTGAACCTAATAATAGCATTGAAACACAAAAGCAAAAACTGACAGAACTAAAATAAGAAATATTTTAAAATTCCAAGTGAGACTATAACACACATCTCGTGGTAACTGATAGAAAACCAAACACGAATCAGTACAGCTATGGATGAACTTAAACATTAAAAACAAAATTTAATCCAATTGACATATACACAACAACAGTGAGCCCAACAATGACAAAGTTAACTTTGTTCAAGTACAAAAGACCATTTACCTAAAGCAAATACTTGCTTGTTATAAATCAAGTATCAATGAATTTGAAAGTACAGATATAATTCAAAGTGTGTCTCAATGGAATTAAACTAGAAAACAGTAACCAAAAGAAAACTAGAATATTTGGAACCTAAAAAGAAACTTTTAAATGATTCAGAGCACACAGGAAATATCAAAATGGATATTATAAAAATTTTTAACCGAATGATAATAAAATCCAAAATATAAAAATGTGTTGGATGAAGTTAAAGTTGTGCTCAAAGGGAAATTTGTATCCTAAAATTCATGTGTTAGAAAAAATATAAAAGCTGAAAATCGGTATGTATCCATCTAAACAAGCTAGAAAAAGAGTAATAAAATAAATCCAAGAAAGTAAAAGAGAGAAAATAATAAAGATAAGAGCATAAATTAATGAAATAGAGAGCAACATTTGGTAAAAGAATCAACAAATGCAAATATTGGTTGTTTGAAAAGTCTAATAAAATGTAGAGACCTTACCCTAGCAAGATATGTTGAGGAATACAGGGAAACATGTTAATAGAAGTAATCACAAAAGATACATCACCACGAACAGTAAAAAGAGGCTAAGAGAATGTCATAAACCATGTCAATGAATTTGACAATTTAGATGTAAGGGACAAATTCCAAGAAACCACACCCTACCAAAACTGACAGAAGAGATAATAACCTAACAACTTTTAGACAAATTAAAGCTGTCGATTTGTCTTTCCGCAAAGAAAATTCAGGATTAAGGTGGCTTCTCTAGCAAACTCTTAAAATTAATAGCACCAATCTAACACAAATTCCAGAGAAACAAAAAAGAGGGAATACTTCCCGATTCATATGAGGTCAGCATAAAATTTATACTAAACCTGAAAGGAAAATAAAAGATCTTTCTCATGAAAATAGATACAAAACTCCTAAGTAAAATATTAGCAAATAAAATCCAACAATATATAAGAAGCATAATTCATCACAACCGTGTGGGATTTCTATGGGAATACAATTATGCTTTCACATTTGCAAAGAAACTATATAGTTTACTAAATTTGCAGGGAAAACACAAAAGTAATAATCATACAATTATTTGAACAGATATTGCTAAAATTACACACCCGTTGACGATTCTTAAAAATACTCTGAGCAAAACAGAAAGAGAAGCTTTCTATATATTGATTTTATTAAAAATCTGACACTGGCCGGGCGCGGTGGCTCACGCCTGTAATCCTAGCACTCTGGGAGGCCGAGGTGGGCGGATTGTTTGAGCTCAGGAGTTTGAGACCAGCCTGAGCAAGAGTGAGACCCCGTCTCTACTAAAAATAGAAAGAAATAAATCGGACAACCAAAAATATATAGAAAAAAAAATTAGCCAGGCATGGTGGCTCATGCCTGTAGTCCCAGCTACTTGGGAGGCCGAGGCAGTAGGATCACTTGAGCCTGGGAGTTTGAGGTTGCCATGAGCTAGGCTGATGCCACAGCGCTCACTCTAGCCCTGGCAAAAAGAATGAGACTCTGTCTCAAAAAAAAAAAAAAAAAAAAAAAAAATCTGACACTGCACTTAGAGGTGAATTATTGAAAGTTTTACTTATGAGATTGGGAAACAAAGATATCCACTACCTCTTCCATTCAACATTGTGCAAGCCAGTGAAATAAGATAAGAAAGATAAAGAAAAGTCAGAATTGGAAACAAAGAAATACTTTCTTATTGTTTATAGATATGCCATTTTATGCTTCTGAGGGCCTTGGTAAGCGTTGTTGCTTGTATTAGGAAGCCTTACCATAAAGGTATTTACCCGCTTAATGTTTCCATATTGAGGTGGCCATTGCTATCTTTGTTCCCCGATTGTACTGATGTTTTCTGTTGTAGTACCAGTCATATCAAATAAAAATTGTTAACATGTTTACCCACACCACTGTGGTTTATTCATCTTATAGGCCCATACCAAACGAGTACCTGAGACATGATTTGCACTTAATAAATACTTATTACAGCAAACTGGACTATAGTTATTTATGATCTAAAAGAAAGACTAGAAACCAATGATTAAATAGGCACACTAATAAAATAACACAAATGCGGTAAATTAAGCATATTAGTGTTATGTTAATGAAAAAATGACAGACGTTAAAAATACATAGTTTTACTTTGTTAAATAGAGGCATATTTAGTGGTACATACCTAAACACACTGGTGGTGTGGTCCACACTCCCTCTAAACAATAGGCCTCCTTAGACCCTTGTAGGAAATGGTGATCAAAACATTTGTATTCTATCGAAGAACCGTTTTCATAGGTTTCTACTATTGAACTAATTATGACTCCATTTTTAATAAGTGGAGGAGATGCACACCTTCCTTTAGATTCTGCAAAAATAAGTTTTAAAGTATACAATGAATTGCTATAATGAGCATGCAGTGCTTTTGTAATTGCTACAGAGATAAAATGAGCTATTTTATGCAAAGGCATTTTTTAGGCAGTTCTCAAATAATTTTTAAATATTGGAAATATTTTTGCAATATCATACCATAAAATTTATTTTTACAAATTAGAATCCCATGTTCTAATATTCAAATACTTATTTAAAACTATCAAAGTATTAAAAATTGTGATTTTATTTTTCCCTTTTTATCTAGCCAAAAGTGAAAGTATATGAGATTTCTCTTGAAGCCATGCTTTCTGTATGTATTGTCTTCCTTTTTTTCTTATTAAGAGTAATAATTCTGGCCACACCTGTAATCCTAGCACTCTGGGAGGCCAAGGTGGGAGGACTGCTTGAGCTCAGGAGTTCGAGATCAGCCTGAGCAAGAGCACGACCCCCATCTCTACTAAAAATAAAAAAATTAGCCAGGGGTTGTGGCATGCACCTATAGTCCCAGCTACTCCAGAGGCTGAGGCAAAGAGGACAACTTGAGTCCAGGAGTCTGAGGTCGCAGTGAGCTGTGATGATGCCACTGCACTCTACACGATACAGCAGAGCGAGACTCTGTCTCAAAAAAAAAAAGTAATAGTTCCTGAATCCAGGCAGTACAAAAAGTCTCTCACATTGTGCATCGAGCCCTTTCCTGAGACAATGCTCCCCCGCGATCCCCAAGTAAAGCGATGTTTTACAATGTTGTCGAGTGCTCACGTGAGTGTGATCAGTTCTCTGATGGTCTGGTGGCATTTATAAAACCTCTTGATTTTTTCCCTTCATAAAATCGACCTACTGGAATCAAAAGATGGCAGCATAGTCCTTCTATTTAGGTATATAAACTTTCAACCCAGGTGGCAGATACTGATCAAGTAAGAAATGATCAGAAAGCACCATTGTTTTACCTTTTCTAATACACAAAGGATATTTCACTTCTCCTCTACTGCACTGCACAGATAACTCGGACGGTGGAGCGGATGGAGCTAAGGCAAACCCCTGCTTGCAGACAAAGTCTATTAAATCTCCATGTAAGACTTTTCCTTCGTATTTCCACTTCATCTCTATGTTGTTTCTGTTCATGAAATCCACATTAACAGTACAGGGCTCTGAAAACAAAATGCCATTTTAAATTCTGTACTCATCCAACAAACATAAAAGTGATATATTTTTAAAATAAAAATTATGACAGACATCAAAAGCAATATTTTATATTGGACATTTATCATTATTAAAGCTCCTCACATATATAAGAAAATATATGCTTTATTACTATCAAATTCATATATTTCTTATGGTCTTCAGTATGTTATAATTTAAAACCACTTATTTTGAAACATTAAAAATATTATTTAAGGCCACTATCCAGTTAGATGAATGATTTTCTTTCCATAAAATAAAAACTTTGAATTAGAAAATATATTTATTGTGCATAGAAAACCTGCCACTCGATACACAATAATTAAAAAAACAAAGACACTTGTCCTCATGGAGCTTACCTCTAACTGGGAGAAACACCCACAGTAAATAATTAATATAATAAATACATGAATTTTATAATTTATTGCCATCTTTAAACTACAGCATACGATAAATTAGATGAAAAATAGACTGGGCTGGGTGTGGGGGCTCATGCCTGTAGTCCTAGCACTCTGGGAGGCTGAGGCAAGAGGATCACCTGAGGTCAGGAGTTCAAGACCAGCCTGAGCAAGAGCATCTCTTGCTCTTGTTGTCTCTACTGAAAATAGGACAAATTAGCTGGTCATGGTGGCACATGCCTGTAGTCCCAGCTACCCAGGAGGCTGAGGGAGGAGGATCGCTTGAGCCTGGGAGTTTGAGGTTATAGTGAGCTATGATCATACCACTGCACTCCAGCCTGGGCAACAGAGAGAAGCTCTGTCTCAAAAAAAAAAAAAAAAAAAAAAAAAAAAAAAAAAAAAAAAAAAAAAAAAAAAAAAAAAAAAAAAAAAAAAAAAAAAAAAAAAAAAAAAAAAAAAAAAAAAAAAAAAAAAAAAAAAAAAAAAAAAAAAGGAAAAGAAAGGAAAAGAAAAAAGAAAAAAAGAGTAGTGGATGGGAGATGCTATCAAAAGGGCTGGGGGAAGGGAGGTTTCACTTTAAGGTGATGGGAATAGGCCTAAATAAGAAGTGATACTTGCACAAAAACTTGAAGAAGGTTGAGGAGGGAGCCAAGTCATTTTCTGATGGAAGAGTGTTCTAGGCAGAGGGTACAACCAGTGCAAAGGCCCTGAGGTTAGCACATGCTTAGCTTGTTTGAGGAAGAATAAAGAGACCAGAGTGGCTAGAGTAGAGTGAGAGCAGGGAAGACAAGTAGGGAGAGGTTAGAGAGATTTATAATGTCTGGACCGATAATTCACAGATGGAAAATTCTATTCCATATCACACTGTTGTCCAGATTTGTCCTTCAGATTTCAATGGATAAGCGAGATGCACAAGGCTCTTTCCTCTTGCCTTGATGACAGTGATGGATCTTCACTCAGTATTTGCTTTGATTCATTAGCACCAGGCCTAACTGTTCGAGACAATCATTCCAGAAACAGAATAAAATATTTCTTTAAACCTTGTTATTCCTTATGAGGTTATTTCATTACTAGCTTTTCCATTAATATTTTAATCCAGTCTCTATCCTCAGAGATTCCTATATTTCCATTCAATGCAATATCAATCGCATCATCAAAAACTTAATATCAAATGCATGAAAAGATGAGAGCAATAGAAAATGTACAGGTGCAGATGTATCTGAATTTGAATGGGAACAGGATTTACATTGTGGCAGAAGCCACAAATGAAAGGTTGAAAGAGCTCAAGATCTAAAACTTGAGCTCTTTAAAACTTTAAAATTTATGTATACTTAAAAACATCTTAAATAAAAAGAAAAAGAAAATAAAACGATAGTTATAACATACATGATTCTGAAGTGTATAATTTATATATAGATTTATGAATATGAAAAATGATTAAACTATGAACAATCAACTCATGAATAAACTGTAGCCACTAGAAAATTGAAAATGCACAATTGACTAATACTTAAATAAATCAAATAAATGCTTACTGAATTAATAAAAAATGTCAACATTAAAGTATTTAAAGTTGACAAAGATTAACACGACTACTACTTTAATCTATTTATGGTAGGGTCATAAACCAGAATAAACCCTGATAGATAATTTTACAATTAATAGAAAAAAATTAAAATTCTAAATCTCATGATCTGCAAGTTCCACTTCAGAAAATCTGAAAAATAATAAGAAAATAAAACACGGACAAAATAAATATAGTTAATTTTTAATAAAAAATAAAGACTTTAAAATAAATAAGTATTTAGTTACAAAATGTACTGTTTGGAATATAAAAATGTTGAACACTAAACATCCATCAATAAAGTGATTAGTTTAATTACCGTGTATCTGCATTATGGAATACTATGCAGCCATGAAAATACATAGCAGAAGTATAACGAATCACGTTTATAATACATTTTATGTAACAAAAACCGAGATATACAACCTCTGCAGGGTATGATGGCATTTTCGTGGAGTATGTGTGTGTGGGCAGAGAAGGTATTAGCAATAGGCTTTTCCAGGAAGAACTGGATTGATTATTCTTTTCTCCAAACACATTCTGAGGGTGGTATAAGCAGAGACACCGAGGGATATGCTAGGGGGGACATTTCAGTGAGGAGAAAGACAACACAATAAGTAACTGGTCACAAAAATGTGACCATATTATACATAAGGCCACTGCTGAATTGCATACTTAAAATGGTTAAAATGTTAAATTGTATGTTATGTATATTTTAACACGATAAAATGTAATGGGGTAGGAGCTAAAGCAATCCTAGACACTAAGATATTAGAGATTCTCTACTTTGAAAAGATGAGAGGAGAAAACACTTAGTAAAAAAAAGATTCTTAAAAAGTCATCATTTCCATACTTTAAAACATTATAAGAAAAATCACGCAAAAATAAAAGTGTGGTAGGAAAAGTTATTCAGTGTGTTCTCTTTCTTACCCAAGCAAATGGGTGGTGGGGAGGACCATTTTCCTTGATCACAATGCGATGTTTTTGACCCTCTCAGTAGGTAGTATTCGTTGCATCTGTATTCCACTGAGGACCCTGCTGTGTAGTTTGCCAATGACCCATCCACGACAGCTCCATTTATTATATCAGGTGGAGGCTTACAGTTTTCATTGTTTTCTAAGAAAAGAGGTTGTTTTAAAACTAATATGAGCTCATAACAATATAATGATAGAATATAGTTATACATACTACAGTATCTCAATGTTTGTACTGTATAATTTAGGACAATTGATTTCTAAATTCACCAGAAATGAGAGAAATGTTATTCAGCTTAAATATTTTAAAAATCTGCTAAGCAAGAATAAACAGCAAACGTTTTGCCTAAGAACAAGTTATGCACATACTTTCTCTTTTCTTGATTGTGAAGGAATTAAGATATATTAATAGATATTCTTAAAATCTATAGAAAGGGAAACTGTGTTCTTCAACCTAGGGATTACGGCCAAGTCTAAAACTACCCTATGGCATTAACCACTTTAATTTTCTTCCCTCTCTTTCCTCTTCATCTCAGGTCTCAATCAACCCATGGATGAAATATCCATTTTTTTCTCTCTCTCTTTAATATCTTTCTCTTATGTGGCTAATTTCTTTAGCATCCTTCATAACTTTTGTCTTATGCAATAAATATCCTAGATAAACACATCTGTGGAAATCACTCTAGGATCTGGTCAAGAAATGAGAAGGACGGCAGGAAGCGTAGCACTCAGGAGTGATAGTGTAGCCTGGTGGTTTTCTTCAGTGAGACGAAAGACCAGGGACCTGTCTCAGAGGGCGTAAGGTTCAGAGGGGCCAACCGCAAAATGTCAGCAGGACTTACCCAACGTCAGGAACAGAGTAAGAATATCTATGCTATAGTACTCTATACCCTTTGTGGGACACAGAGGGAGAAGTATTAGCAGACCATACTCATGGCCTGTCACTCAATCCCACATGCTTTATTTACGTCTCTAATGAAGCTCATCTTCACTGAAGTGCTATCAGATAAAGCTGACAGGTGAGACAACAGTGCCTCGCACTAACGTATTCAAATAGGTTTTTTTTTAATTTCCAAATTCTTTCCATCGGCTTAAATCCTACAAACGACTCCAAACACACAAGAAATAGCAGAGTAGGTGCAGTAACAGCGTGTTTCTGACTCTCCTAAGCTGCAGTCTCTTACAGTGAGTATGTGGATTAAATGCCCAGATTGAAAAATTTGCATCACAGGCTTAGCAGTTGGTGTCACACGCAGCGCACGCACCGACACACTCGGGGGGGGGCGTCCACTTTCCACGGTGACAAGTTATCGCACTTGACCCGCGGAGGTGGTGGCCAGGCTCACATCTGTAGGTCACCTCGTCCCCACTGCGGTAAGTCTCAGAGCGCGGGCTGGCTGCGCCGTTCCGGACGGCGGGTGGCTCCTCACAGGCCGCCTTCTGCTCTCCTTCTGCAGAGGCGCGGTGCAAAGAGAAGGGACCGTCAGCCACACGTGCGGGTGCCAGCACGGGGAAGGCTCATAAGAGGGGTGACTGACCGATGCACTTGGGAGGGTCTGTCCATTTTCCATTTTCGCAGCGTATTTCTGCAGAGCCCCGGATCGCAAAGTCGGGTTCACATTCTATGCGAACTGTTTCTCCGGGACGGTAGGTTGTTGAATACGTTTGTATTCTGGAGTTTACAGGCAGAGGTGGAGGAGGGCATCGGTTTCTTCTTCCTTATGGAAAAATACGAGCATATACAGCCATGTAACTATAAAAATGATAAAGATTTGATAGGAACGTTCGCTGTGCCAAGCGCCGTGGAAGGGACGGCGGATTCTGGAGCCCCGCCCTGGTCCCCACCCCCTGAGGTCCCCTCCCGTCCGTGAGCGGGACCGGGACCTGCCTCCAGCGCACGGAACACAGCGAAGACGACGGATTAGTGCGCGACTACGCGCAGGGCGTGTAAGGGACCGTGACGCCACTGCTGCCGAGAGACTCCCTCCCTGACGGTTCTGAAGAAGCCCCTGCCCCACTGCGAGCTTCCGCACGGGGACGCCCCAGGCCGGGGGCAGAGGCTGCCTCCAGCCGACACCGGCAGGAAACTGAGGCTCCGGGTCCAGCAGGCGCAAAGCACTGAATGCCGCCAACGACCACGGCGAGCCGGGAAGGAGACTGTGGCCACTGACAAGCCTCCGACGACACTTCGGTGGCAGTTTTGTTAGACGCTGATGCAGGGGAGGCCACTGTACCAGACTCCCGACCTACAAAAGCTGTGAAATTGTTCCTGCGGGTTGCTTTGAGCTGCTGAGTCTCTGTAACACGGTCACGCACCAACAGAAAGCAGAGGCGGCAAGCATTTCACGTTCATTGTCTTACGAGTCATTTCGTCCTACAGTGACTTTACTAAGTGGGAGCTATCGTTTCCCTCGTGTTACAGATAAGGAAACCAACACGTATGAAGTGAATCGGTAGCAGGTGGGGGATCTGTTCTGGAATCGGAATCTGCCGGAATCAAAATCTCCTGTTCTAAAATGCTGGCTGTGTCAGTTTCCTCCTGCTGCTGTGACAGATTGTCACAACTTAGTGGCTTAAAACGACACAGATTTATGCTCTTCTCGAGGCCAAAAGTCCAAAATCAGTCTCACTGGGCTCACACCGAGGCGTCGGAGGCGCCGGGGCAGCGTGGGCTGCTCCGCCTTTTCCAGCTCCTGGGAGCTGCCTCGCTGCCGTCGCTCCCACCGGCTGCTCTCACCGTCACGCCTCGCCTTGGCTCCCTGCCTTTCTTAAGGACATCTGTGATCACAGTCAGGTTCAAGCGGACAATCCCAGGTAATACTCCTGCCTCACAGTTTTTAACTGCAAAGTTCCTGTTGCTGCATAAGGTAACGCTTACTGATTCGGGGGATTGGGGTGTGGCATCTTTGGGGAGAAGGGGGATCGTCGCTCTGCTGATTACACCGCGTGTCCTGCATGCAATGACTGTTTACTAGAGCAGGTGACAGGCGTGTTGGTAAGTTGGCGAATTTGGAGGGAAGAGGGGGTGAGTAATCGGTGTCAGATAGGTCTGCCGCTTATTTTTGGAATAATGTGCTACAGAAAATTTGCTAACAGTCTTCCTGTCTGCTGTTACACCAAGGCTGTTGAGCAGGACTGGAAAATCATGAAGCCATTAAAGTGAGTTCAGTGCATTTAGAGAATTAAGAGAGTTCCAGGCAATCCTCGCACACCCCTGGTCTGCTCCTCTCTCACTCCTCCTAGCAGCTGTTTCACTCGTCACCACTCTCTTCCAATTTCCACTTCGATGTCTCACCTGCCTGTCAGTCCTGACGTTACATCCCGTATTATACATAAAACAGGGCTACCAAGCCCTTTGCCTCTCCCCGTCCTCCCCATCCTCAAACTCCTATTTATCTTCTAAGGTCCAGTTCAAATGTTACCCATCACCTCTGTGAATGTTATTCCACAACATACCAGTCAGAATCTCTGACGTTTATTCAAGCACTTAGCACCTGATTTCATTGAACCATTGGCCACACCACAGCAGCTGTTTTTTCTTATCTGTTCCTCTGCTAGACTAAGACCTTCTTCACACCATGCGGTTGGCGTGTTTGAGTTGGTGTCTTCTAACGAGTCATCATACCACTGCTTGAATACATCCAGCGACAGAAACGGGACTACAGCGATTACGTGTTTGGGTAGCTTTTACTAGATGGCCTCGTTTTCCATTTTCACTTGTGGGGAATGTGCCTCTGCTTTTTCTGCTCTCCATCGCGCTATTTGAGAGATTGAATTCTCACATCAGGAAAGATGTGGCCAATTAAGAGAAAGTGTCCTCATAAACTGCCGGATTAGGGTAATTGGGTCTAGTTATTTCCAGAGCTCTCAGAGATTAAAGCTGACACAGACGTGATATTCTATTTGTGAGTGTGAAATTTAAACATTTACCTTCACATGCAGGCGATTCTGGGTACCAACCAAAATTATAGCACTGAATTAAATCAGATCCACTTAGATAATAATTTTCATGACAGAAAAACTGAACTACATCTCCTTCTTCATAGGTCTGCTTTACGGGATGAAAATAACCATTTTCTATCAATCTTAAAGAAGAGCACTTTAGTTCTAGAAATGAAAGAATGAATAAAAATGTAAAGACAATTATTTTTTCTGCTAGAACAAAATTTACTTAGTACTTACATGCCATATCTAGGGTAGAAATTAATACAATTTGCCATATTTGTCTTAAATAATAAAGGCTTATGAATTCATTTTATATATTAAATATCATTAGGCTTATTCTAATTTAATTCTGTGAGCTAAACTGAATTTTTCCAACTTGAGAGCTTTAAATGATCAAAGGCTGCTACCAACATAATGAAAACCAGAAGCAAAACAAAAGTATGAAAAATAGAACATAATTAGCACGACAACTTATATGCAATTCTGTATGAGACAGTTCTCAGAGTGAAGGGAGATTTCGTGCAGAAGGAGGACCTACTGGTGCACTGTGGTGTGAGAGACCATCCGGACGAGTGACACTCCGCCTCCCCCGCCGTCTTCCCTCCGGCTGTGTAGTAGCCGGTAGCGCATTCGTACTGCACTCTGTCCTTCACTTTGAACGTTTTCTGTGTTGTGGAATAATTTCCATTATGTAATTCGGGGGCCAAACATGTTTCTAAAAACATTAAAGTTATTTATTTTATGAGCTCATAAAATTGTTAATGTCCTAGAATATTAAAAAGAAATCTCAAAATATATTTGAACTCAGCCTTAAAACTACATGGCGGAATCAACCCTTGGCAAAATTGGAAAAGAGGCTCCTTGTGACCTGACTCTGCCAGGCTTCTATTCTTAAAATTCTAGTCCACAGCGCTTCCCCAAAGGCCACCCTTCAACTGAGGGCTTGTGCAGTAGTAATTTTTTGAATATGTGCTCTTTATGGAGTTGTACAACTTAAACAGCATACAACATATTAATAAAGTATACATATTCAAACTATTGAATTATTTTTAAGGATAGCTGACATTGGTTTACAATATATAAGAAAATAATGTGCATGATCTCGAATTCTTCTGTAATAAAGGAAATAGTGATTTATAGATGTTGCAGAAAAAGGTTTATTAAAGTTCTTTGATTTTATTACATTCCAATTCTTTTTTATTAATATTAGTAAAGAATAGGAACTACTGGAGTAGGTGTGTTGTAGGATTGAGAACCCTTGGATTAAGGAAACACTTAGCATTTGAGAAAAGCAATGCAATATCAACTTCCTGCATTTGCAGACATCGTGAAAAATAAATTATGTTAAATAAAAATACCTATCAATATAAGAAAGTACTAGCTCATCAGCTCTTATCTTCAGTTTTAGGAAATGACTCTTATGCTCATACCATGTTCCTTCCTGCAGGCTGGTGGAGAAGACCACCCATCCGAGAGACACTGAACAACTTCTTCATCCTTCCCTCCAGCGGTTTTGTATCCTGAAGCACAACCATAGCGCATGTTCTCTTGAATTTTGTACACCACTTTTACATCAGGGAAGTAACCATTTTTCAGGTCAGGCTTTGTGCATTTTTCTATGGGAAAAAAATATTTATTTGCTTAACTTAATGGTAAAATTAAGCTTGTCCTTCACTGAGTTGTAAAATTAAGATTAAAGTATACTATTCTTAACTGTAATATGAAGGAGAGAGAGAGAGAGAGAAGAAATAATTTTCATTCCACAATTCCTTGATTTAACTTAATTTTGTAAATATCTGCATAAAGTTTTTTTGAAAATGGATTTGACCTTGACTTTCTTTGTATTTCCTAATTTTAATCGTTATAGTTGCTCCTACCACATCTACTTTTAGACATGTTTACTGGATATTTCACCCACAGTAACCACTGTAGCCAACTTCCTCTTCTAAATGAAACTGACTTAGCTGAAGCCCCTCACTCTGGAAAACAGAGCTTAGGATACTCTTAGCTCAAGAAAGGTCACTTGACCCAATGGAAGCCAATTGGTAGCCTGACGAGAGAATAGCCTGACATAAAATAATGAGATGAACCAATCAGATTACCTTCTCACAAATTTGAACGCAGAATGCAGATAACCACATCTTGCAGTGGATATTATGAAAGAAGTTGGCACACTAAGGATAGATGAGTCTTGCAAATGATAAAGCTCTAGAGCAGCAATCTTGTCCTTCCTGAGGCTAGTGTCTTGAGCATTTTTCTGACTTTCCTATGCATAATTTTCCATGTAAGTTCCTCATACTTTAAAGTAAATAACTTACATCTATGTCCCTTCCAATATAAGAAATAAAAATTTCAGTTGTGGCCCTATCTCCTTCACTGGGTATTATTAAAAACAAATGAAGAAAATAACATTTTAATGTCAAAGTATTATTCACAGAATTTCAAAGTATGCCTTTGTTTTGTTAAAAGATAGTTCACCAGTAATTCTGTCCTTCTCTACTAAAAAGGTTTAACCACTTTCCATATTTTATTCGACTCTTATTTTTATAAACTAATTTTTTTGAGTATTGCAACCATCGTTGGACACATGCAGCTGACTTACTGAAGCACTTTGGGGCTGGAGACCAGCCTCCTGCCGTACATGTGGTTCGCTCTTCTTGTTTCCCAGTTTCAGTTGTATAACCGGCCAAGCAGAAAAATGACAATTTTTCGTCTATGCGCATTGGAAAGTAAAAACTTTTAAAAGGATAGTAATATTGGGCAATCCTTCCATTTTCCACGTGAGGAAAACCACAGGGTTTCTCTGAAATGAGTAAACATGTCAAGCTGAAAATGGAAAAACACATCTAAGAGCATAAAATTTGTGATCAAGTGAAAATACTTTTTTACCTTAAAAGTTTTTACAAACACTTCAACTAGTACTTACATTTTTAAGGTGCTTCTGTGAGAATCCAAGCACTCCTTTTCTTTTTCAATCATAAAATGACTTTAAACAAATATCAGCTGGAATAAAACTGGGCAGGCTACTTTCTCAGGGGAGCTTTCCCTGACTTTGTGAGAACAGCACTTTCTAATAGATATATAATGCAAGTTATATGTATAATTTAAAAATGTCTAGTAGTCACATTAATAAAAGTTAAAAGCAACATTTAAAGTTAATTTTAATAATAGATTTTATTTGACACAATATATTAAAAATATTTTACATTCTTTTTTTTCTTACCAACTCTCATACTACTATAAGTGAGAGAATAATTTGGTATAATCTCTATGAGAAAATACTTTTGCAATAGTTATAAAGGCAAAACATGTACATACCATATTGGCCGACAAAAATGCATACATTTGTGCACCCTGAGACAAGTAAAAGTATGATCATTGCAGCACTATTCATATAGCCCCAGATTGGAACCAATCTAAATACCCATTAATGGTAGAAAAGATAAACACATTTTAGACTATGCATACAATGGAATAATATATAGCAAAACAAATGAATGGTGACTCTCACAAACCTAACATTGAGTGAAAGAAGTCAGGCACACATGAGCTATTGTATACATTCACATATTTTTAAAAGAGGACAAACTAATCCATGATAATAGAATTCAGAAAGGTCACTTTTGGGGTTTATCGCCTTAGTGGGATCATTTAGGAGGTACTGTTAAGGTTCTATATCTTGATCTCAGTGGTGTAAAATTTTATAAAAATTTATAGAACTTTATCCTATGATTTTTACATTTTTCTGTACATTAATGTTATGCTCCAAACAAAACATTTATTTTAAAATCTATTTTTATATTGAAGATCTTAAAATTACAAAAATGCTTAAAAATAAGAAAACCTAAGAGTTGTGCTGGAAAGAAACAGTAGTGATGGGTGGAAGAGGCTGGGAGCCAGTGGGATTACTCTGGTTTCAGTGCCTGGGCTGATCACTGCTTACTATAACGCTCGCATGAAACATAAAGTAACAGCAGTGCCAGCCCAGGTCTGAGGGAAGCGGGCATGGAATGATGAATAACAAAATTTCCAGCATCAGACAGAGCAGAGGAGCAGACAAAAAAACATGTGCAGAATAGTCCCCATTCCCTGAGATTTCTTTTCACCATTTTCCATATCAAAGTACTAGGAATTTACAATGAAGAAAAAACACAGCCGTGCTACGTGAATACACAAGGAGGTTCCCCGAGGAGTGCAGGTGCTGGTCAGGGAGGGGCAGCAAACTCGTGGCAATCCTAGGTTTGGCTTCAAAGACTCCCCGTCCCTCCATCACCAGGACAGGCACATCACCTGTCCAGGTAGCTGGAATGCCTTGGAGAATGAGGCATGAGAAAAATGAATGAATGAATGAATCCATGAGAAAAATTGACAAGAAGTGCGAAGGGCTCAACCACAATAACAGAAAGTCAGCAAACTGGACGAGCAATACCAGGTGGAGCAAAATTAATGGAACAGGGAGATGGAGCACTTCTGACTTGCATAATGAATATCTTTAAGTAGATAAGGAAAGATACTGATAATACAGATCAGGAATAAATGTCTATAAAGAAGAAACAAGTAGAAATTCTGAGTATGAAAATATAATAATTGATATAAATAACCCATTAAATGTAGAAAATAGCAGAATGATTGTAACCAAAGAACTAGTAAGTACACTAAAATATAAAATTTAAAATTCCTACTTTATGACATTAGGGCCCCTATGTAGCACAATTCCAGAGGCACCATTCAAATTGCATAATTCAGAGGTGTAGGAAAAAAACAGAAACCATAAGGCAAAATTTGATGACTTGATTATACCAAAATTAAAGATATGGCTCATGCCTGTAATCCTAGCACTCTGGGAGGCCAAGCTGGGGAGGATGGCTTGAGGTCAGGACTTCAAGACCAGCCTGAGCAGGAGCAAGACCCCGTCTCCACAAAAAATAGAAAACTTAGCTGGGTGTGGTGGTGTGCACCTGTAGTCCCAGCTACTCGGGAGGCTGAGGCAGGAGGATCGCTTGAGCCCAGGAGTTTGAGGTTGCAGTGAGCTGCTGTTGATGCCATGGCACTCTAGCCTGGGTGACAGAGCGAGACTCTGTCTCAAAAAAGAAAAAAAAAAAATTATGGCTATCTTTCAATGAAAGTCATTGGCAATGAAACACATACATAGTAATGTTTTAGAAGAAGGAATTTGCAATGTCCAAAATTGGCAAGCACTTAAAATTTATAGTCTAAAACAAAGAATTTCCACAAATCAGCTATAAAAATGCAAAAAGCAAAAGAAAATGCTAATCAGCTATAAATCACAGAAGTTTGAATATCTAAAAAAGTATATTAGAGATGTATAAAAATATTAGGAATCCGAGAGTGGAAAATAAATAAAAATGGCATATCGCTTTACGAACAGCTTGGCAAACTGCACAAAAATGGATGCTATGAAGTGTTGGAGAGTGAGGATTACAGTCACATCCTCCGTTGGAGACTATACGCTGTGAAGGAGCCATTCTGCAAAAGCAGGACGTCACTATGCACAGAAATCAAGTACAAGAGTTGACCCGATAACCCCGCCTGTGAGTGAATGCAGGCTAAAGAAAATCTATAGAGAAATAAGGTGTTATATTATATTATTCATTTCAGAGTTATTTTTGGTTAAGAGAGAATTGGAGTAACTATGTGTCCATCATTGGAAGAGTGGATACCTGAAACACTACACAGCAGTTAAAAGCAAAATAGTGTCAGCAACATGGAAATATATTTAAACAGTATCAAGTAAAATAAAACAGTAAGAAGATAAACCCTACAGCAAGTTTCCATTTATGTGAATGTAAAACACATATGCCGATCAAGACATATTTTATAAAAGTATTTGCATATTTAAGAACACATTGAAACATTATTGTGTGCCCCAGGAGAAATTGGATACATGATTGGGGATAAGGGGAGAAAATGTATAAATAAAGCAAGAGTGAAACCATTCATAGGCCAATAACGATTGCATACCATGAAATGAAAGGTGTAATTAACTCAATTCTTGCCCCTGACATTCCCAATGGGGTTGTAGAAAGCATGTGAAAATGAGATCATTGTCTGTCTTCAAGCAGCTTAGACTTTCTTGTTTGTATGAAATAAGACTGCAACCATAATTAGAAAATTAGCTAGAATATTACAATATCTTCATGGTATAGATAATAGGCAATTATATTAGCTGGTATTTCCCTATTTAGACACAAAAATAAATCAAAGGAAACCATGCAAGAATTATCCTGTTATAGAATCAGAAATATCAAATAAGCTGACTTCTATTTATTTCACTTTCATAATTTTAATTGCAGACCTTTTTTGGTAGAAAATTTCTAGTAAAGCATTCAACTAAAAGCCAATTATAACTTGTATATTTTCCCTTAACAAATTCTCTAAAATGTTTATTTCAGAAAAGCATTATTGCTGTGGTTTCCTAATTTGTATATTCACTCTTGCTGATGCTAAATGAGCTCCCTGGATTTTTAACCTTACAGCCTATTAATACCTAATAATACTGTTATTGTTCCCAAATAACACACATCTGCACTGCTTACCTCTCACTCTCACACTAATCTTGCACACTAGACAGTCTGGTTTTAAAGATATCTTATAGTTCGGGGTCCATAAGCATTGATTTGTCTGGACAGTCCTAATTTACACCTGTTTTCCAAACGTAATTCTTAAGAGAGCACCCATTTTACTCACAAAAGTGTCCCATTTTGTATAATCATTTATATAGTCCTCCTACTAATCACTACTACTGACTCCAACCAAAGAATAACTGGGATAAAAATCAAAGTATCAAGAGTAGAAAACCTTGCTGATGATTTATGGTTATTTCTTTTGCAAATTTCCCACATTAAACTCTCTCCTTAAGAAAAGAGAACTTAAATTGTACAAGTTCTGTCAGTGTTAGGAATGAAGCTAGAATTAAGGTTAACATATGAATGGCTATATTGTTAGCCTGAAAACCTTTTAGTATTTAGATCCTAGTCTCCTATGCCTCAAACAGAGATACAAAGGGTTTTCATTCTGTTTTGTTTTTCTGAGTTATGCTACTAAAAGAATAGTTTACCAGTTTTGCTCAAAGGAAAAGGTCTGTCTAGATATTATAACAAATAATGTTTATAAAAAGTATGTGTTATAAAATTGATATATCGAAATGAAAGGGTATATTAAAACTCAAGTTGTATGAATGTTTGAATCTCCATTTATATTTTTAGAGAATAAAGGATATTAGGAATTAATTTTACCTTCTGCATAGAGTTCTCCTGGGATTATTAATATGATGATAAAAGCCAAGTTTTTCAACCTCATCTTCAGTGGTGTGCTTCATAAAATTTCAACAATTCTAAAGCACTAGGGCCTCGTCATTAAGTACGTAATACTTCTCTTGGAAAAAAAAGTTAATAATTTACAGCATATGTCTAAGTTCCTTTGTAACAAGCCTTATATTTCACTTAAAATATTTTCAAATAATGTTAAAATAGCACAACTATATTAATTGACATTGCTTTTCATGTCAGAGCCCAATAAGAACATGATAACCAATAAGGGCAACAATAGCAGCAGAATAAATAATTAACACAGACTGCATTATAAAAAGGGTAAATGTTGAACCTTAACTCCCGATTGTAAGTTCGTAGAGCAAAGTTCATTTGTGGCTATTGATCTCTACTAATATTGATTATGTGGAGAGATGAACTTAGGAACATGAGATAAAGGATACCTGATATTAAAATATGTTGCCTAGCTTGCACTCCTTCAAGGGATAAATGGCTTTGATTGTGTCAAGAAATGATAGGACAGTATTATTAAGAAGAGTAATGTCTAACATTTAAGAGAGTTTGAACTCTGTGGCGGGCAGTGAGATAAGCACTGTGCTATGTTGTCATTCATTTATGGAAAACATTTTGAATGTCCACTATGCGAGGTATTTAGCAGTAAAAAAAGAATTAAAATTGTTGCCCTCATGAAGCTTACATGTTAATGAGTTTTAATTTAAAGTACAAAATGATACTGTGAGGTAGGAGCTATTATTTTCATTTTGTAACTTATTAGAATGTAACATATTAACAGAAAAGTACACATACCATAAGAATTCTCACAAACTGAACACACGCATGAATCCAGAACCCAGAACAAGAAATAGAATATACCAGCAACTCAAAATCCCCCTCCAAGTCACTGCCTACACTCACCCCCACGTTAAACACTAGCTTGACTTCTAACAGTATAAATCGGTTTTGCCTGGTTTTACACTACAAAAATGGAATCACATCATATATATTATTTTATGTCTGGCTCCTTTTGTTTAACATTTTGCTTTTGAGATTCATCCATATTTTGGCGTGTAGTAGATCCTTTTCTATATAGTATTCCATTCTGTGAGTACACCACAAATTATCTATCCATTCTACTGTTCATGAAAACTTGAGTAATTTAAAATTTAGGAAAACAATATAGCATCTGCTTTTTTCAAAGATTTTTTAATTTGAAAATTTTCAAACAAAACCGCTGCCTGGATTCTGCTTTTAACATTCTACTAAAGTTTTCTTATTAATTTTTACATGCTTCAATTAATTTTTAGTATTAGATCTCCATAGTTTATTTATTTTGCATAACTGAAACTTTGTATCCTTTAAGCAACACCTCTGCATTTTCCCCTTCTCCCAGCTCCTGGCAACCACCATTCTGCTGTTTCTTTGTGCTTGACCATTTTAGGTCCCTCATACAACTGAGAGCAGAGAGTACTTGTCTTTCTGTGTCTGGCGATTTCACTTCTTTTAGTGTCCTCCTGGTCCATCCCTGTTGCTGTAAATGGCAGGATTTTCTTCTTTTTTAAGGCTGTATAATATGCCATTTGTTATTCATAGAGTTGACCCTTGAACGATGCAGGGGGCTGGGGGGTTAGCGGTACTGACCCCTTTGTCAAAATTCATTTCATATAACTATCGACTTCCCAAAAACTTAGCTATTAATATGCTGTTGACCAGAAGCCTAATAACATCAACAGCCGATTTATATTTTGCATGGTATATGGATTATATACCATATTACCATATTCTTACAATGAAGTAAGTTAGAGAAAGAAACATTAAGAAAATCATAAAGAAGAGAAACACATTTACTGCTCATTAAGTGGAAGTGGATCATCGGAAAGATCTTCATCCTCATCGCATTTACATTGCGTGAGCTGAGGAGGAAGAGGAGGGGCTGGTCTTGCTGTCTCAGCGTGGCAGAGTCGGAAGAGGTGGAGGAGGAAGGGGAGGCAGGAGAAGCAGGCACACTCAGTGGAAATACATCATAATTTCTGACTTTTTTGCTTTTTCATTTCTCTAAAAATGTTTCTGCCATTTGCTTTAGTTTGGGTGCCCATGTCGTAAAAGAAGTCAAAGCCGTCTTGAATAATCAGAACCCTTCTCAGTTCGTTTTCTGGCTCTGTTTCTGTCTTCCTCGTCATCTGGTGCCAGTTGAGAAGCACTCACCTCCCTCAAGTCATCTGTCACTTCTCCCGGTGTGGTCTCAATTAGTTCTTGAATTTCTCCAAGATCCTATCTTGAAACTCTTCATGCTCCACTTTTTTTTTTTTTTGGCCATATCAACAATCTCTTTCATGCTTTTCTGGATTGGCTCTGTCATAAATCCTGTGAAGTCAGGCAC
This sequence comes from Indri indri, assembly GCA_004363605.1. Taxonomy (NCBI): domain Eukaryota; kingdom Metazoa; phylum Chordata; class Mammalia; order Primates; family Indriidae; genus Indri; species Indri indri. The sequence goes on along the minus strand of RJWJ010014103.1, from coordinate 1,169 downwards.
AACATCTAGACACAGTCTTCGCCAGCAGGAGTTTATTTTTTGAAGACTGATGGCTGTCACAGCTTTTTCTATAATGATGGTATCTTCAATGGTGACTCCTTCCAGACTTTGATGATGTTTTCTTTGTTGAGATTCCCTTACAAAGCATTGACAATACTTGCCATAGAGTATCATGTATAATGAGCCTTTTCACCCTGATCTAGAGGCTAAATTAGAGATATTGTGTTTGGAGGCAAGTAGACTACTTCTACACCTTTCGTGCTGAACTCATGGGGTTCTGGGTGGCCATCGGCATTGTCAATTATCGAAAGAATTTTGATAGGCAGTTTTTTACTGGCAAGGCATTCCTGACTTCAGGGACAAAGCATCAATGGAACCCATTCAGAGAAAGGCTTTTTGTTGTCCAGGCCTTATTATGCAACCAAAAGATCAGGGGTTAGCTGCTTTATAGATAAGGGCAGTCTTGATCATAAATCTGACTGCATTTGCACAAAATGGTAGAGTAAGCCTTTTCCTTCCTGACTTAAATCCTGGTGCTTGCTTATCTCCCTTACTAATAAATGTCTTCTTGTATAAATGGAAAAATACAAGTACTCTTTCTTGTAAGGCTTGTCTTAGTCTATTCTGGATGCCATAACAAAATACCTTAGACTAGCTAATTTGTAAACAATAGAAATTTATCACTCACAGTTCTGGAGGTGGGGAAGTCCAAGATCAAGGTGCCAGTGGAATCAATGGTGAGGGCCTGTTCCTCAGATAGTGTCTTCTGTGTCCTCACATGGTGGAAAGGACACAAGGTTCCTCAGGCCTCTTATACAAGGGCATTAATCCCACTCATGAGGGCTTTGCGCTCATGATCTAATCGCTTCCTAAAGGCCCCATCTCTTTTTTTTTTTTTTTTTTTGCGACAGAGTCTCACTCTCTTGCCTGGGGCGAGTGCCGTGGCGTCAGCCTAGCTCACAGCAACCTCAAACTCCTGGGCTCGAGCAATCCTACTGTCTTAGCCTCCCGACTGGCTGGGACTACAGGCATGTGCCACCATGCCCGGCTAATTTTTTTCTATATATATTTTTAGCTGTCCAATTAATTTTCTTTCTATTTTTGGTAGAGATGGGGTCTCGCTCTTGCTCAGGCTGGTCTCGAACTCCTGAGCTCAGAACGATCCGCCC